>JAULAV010000077.1:0-21581 GCA_030789695.1 Scilla litardierei | reverse complement strand
ATAGCAAACCGGCAAAATGATTCCAGTTTTGCAGGGCGGTTGATGGAGGGAAAACGCCATATTTGGCGTGTTGTTGCAGTGTGGTTTGGAGATGATATAACCGGCCAACTTCCGCTTAGACTTGCATGGAGTCGTCGAATATTGCTTAATTCACGTAAATTAAATATGGCAAAAAAAACCTAATTAAATGTCACATCATCTACCAACTAGATTCAATGGGGTTGGATAGTGGGGTGTCGAGACTCGACAATATATTGTCGGGCCCGCTAAACAATATGTGGACCTTCGTGTTCGAATTTGCAGTAGGTTTCGCGTCGTTCCGCTGTGCTGCGTTGAAAAATTCTATCTTTTTCCATCTGTGGGCTCCACTTTCATGTGTTACTATTAATAAGACGAAAAGCGATGGTACGTAGAGATGGAAATTGCGGATGAGGTGAGAGGTTGGTGGGACCACAAACAAGAATTCGACCGGTCATCTACTCATCCAACTGCCGAATTTGCTGGTACTTTGTTTGAGATAAGTTTTTCAGGTAAGCGCCATATCAGCGAATATTTGTATCCATTCTGACAAGTAAAACATTTTAGTCGTTTAATATATCTCCTCACACAACTGTATACAGTAATGCCATATGTGCCCGATGAGGAAATTCGTATAATAAATCCAAATATTCGACCGCGCACAACTATCCCTCATTTGCGCATATACTGCGCGTGACTAAATTATGTTTGCTCACCGCGCACATCGGTTCAAATTTTGCCCCGTTTTGCGTGCTCAGTAATTAATCCGCCGTTTGTTTATACTTGTAATAACAAACGGAAGAGCGAGAGAGTCAAGAAGCAAGATGGCCACCCATAATGCAGGGTCCGGCAAAAAATTTGAGTTGCCGCCAAACTCGGAGTATTAATGTAGCAGACCGCAAAAAACGCCGCGAAGACCCCAGAAAACCCCGCCATGCGTCCGGTCAAGTGGAGGATATCTATCCCGCCAAATTTGGGGATATATCACCATTCGCCATGATTTGTGCCTTCACTGCAGATATGGCTGAGAAATCGTGTCACTGGGACGAAGAAACTTTGCAAGGCCAGTCTTCAGAGGGAAGAAGAGACGGTGACGTAGCTGATAACCGCTCCCTTCATGACAGGGGGGATGTGCGGCCGCAGTTGCCTGAGAATCCCCTAAGGGATACGTTGCCATGGGGAGGTCTCGTTCCGGCAGGCTATGTCCCCCCGGCGTATGAGGGGGCATTGCTGTTGAATCCGCCCACTGACATTCCATCGGAAGGTACTAGGGGGAACCGTCACCGACCCTTCTTCCCCGTCTGGGACGGCGAGTCTGCATTGGTGGATAGGGGGGTGGCCAGTCGGCTGGTGGAGAACTCCATCCTTCCCATTGACCAAAGTGTCCTGGGTCAAATTGACATTGAAAAGCTCGCTAACTCAGTCGTTTATGGCAGTTACCAGGTTAAGTACTAATGTCGTCTCGTTGTGCTGTTGCCTTACTCTTACAGTCTTACTTATCCATGATTCCCTGCAGACATCATTGGTCGGGGCGGAACTGCGTCGTCGAGTGGTGCAATTGTTGATTGCCGAGCGGAAAAAGGCGGTTTCCTTCGAATCTCAACTTAAGGATTTGAAGGAGCAGCTGATGAAAGAGAGAGACCGCAGATCTCAGGCGGAGTGGGAGGTTGCGAAAGCTAAAGATCGGGCGGCCTCTATGTCAGCGGTTCGGAAGAGCTCCGAAGAGCGATGGTACGTAGAGAAGAGCAGTCTCCTGGCTCGTATAGCCGAGTTGGAGAGAAACTCGCTTCCTCCAAACTCGATTGCAGACGTGAGGCATGAGGCTGAGGCGAGGAAGCGTCAGCGATCTGGTCGGGAGTCCGGTGGAGGATCGGCCCAAACGTAGGACGGTTTGGCTACCAACGCCCCCTCCAGCAAGGCGTCTGTGTGAATCGTGGCCATCTTAGTACCCCAAATGGTTTTCATATTTTGAGAGGTGAACATGTGATGGTTTACGCGTTAGTAATGAACCCCGAACATTCAATTGGTAATGAACACCGTCTGGTCCAGTCTTTTACCGCTTGTTAGTTTAATTATCTGTTTGCCAACCATTAGCGATCTTCGTACACCGATTGCTTAATTTCTTGTGGATATTAAAACTATTAGCATACAGCCATCACAGAAATGGTCAAGGATGGTGTGAAATATCGAAGTTTCCCTGGAATATACTTAGTGCACGTGAACTGCGTTGGAATTGAGCTTAGCATCACAGTGAACCAGATATACAATTTTTTTCTCATTGCTCACACCGGTCCCACCTTTTACCTGATGTGTATGGATGAATCTGATTTGTCAGTGTGTTTCATTGGAGTCATTTTATCCAGCATTCACATAGCCTCTACATGCATCGAGATTGTTACGTATAGAGTTTTCCTTTAAACGAACTTGGGATATTGGACTTATGCCATAGATTCAAGTAGACCATCGTCAAGGAGAGAAAGATTCAAGAATACGCAGAGGTGGAAATCACTTCATGCAACATAAATAACACATTTACTGCAGTATACGGTCTTCAACATCAATAACATACCAAAGCACACAATTATGAGTCCAACTCTTAGCATTCTCCTTTATGTCCGTTGTGCGCGGTGAGCAAATTTTTAATGCTGTAACATAAATTGCTCAAAGCTCACAACTGGCAAAATTATGCCAGGCGTGCGAATTTAGCTACTGTATCCCATAACATAAATGTTCAAAGCGCACAACAAGCAAAGACATGATGGCGCGTTGAGTTCCCGTTGTGCAGAAATCCAATAGATTTTGTACAAAAATACCAAAAAATTCAGTATATTCTTTCATTATAAACTCAGTCACTACATTTGCACAAAATTATAAATTCAATGCTCTGATGATACGGTAATTACAGTGGGAGATTTTCCTACATCTTTACAGAATAATGTCTCGAATTGTCGCATCCTCTCTTCAAGGCCTTCCACCCATCCTTCGGCCGCAGGCAGGCGGTTAGCCTTCCATTGCCTTATTACCGGTGGGACCGGGCTTCTATCTTTAAGTTGAATATTTACAAAGTGATTATTATTTACAAAACCTATGGTGAAGGGACCACGTTTCGTACCTTGGTGTGGTCCTGATCTTAACGGAAAAAATGAAAGACATTGTTGCATTGACAGCAGATGTATTACACAGTTATAACGACTTGAGATAATATGTCCAACTTCAGGGAAGGTCATCCAATATTGCATCGGGGGGTGGTCACCCATATAGTTAATTGACACTACCTGTTCTTGTGCACTTTCCTCACCCATCACCTTTGAGTACACATCATAGTGGCCACGCAGCTCTTGAAGCAAGTCTCTTCTGACCACCTTCCACTGGTCCTCTCCCATCCCTAGATGTGAAGATATAGCCCTGTAACCACAGTTCCCATCTGCCGTCACATCTGTGACGTTCGATATATATTTGGCGATTGCAGCGGGGAATTGATCAAGATAAGGTATGACTCTTTGAACGGCTCTAGCGTCCTTTGCTTCATAATTTGCTGCTGCAAATGAAGCTGTAGCAGAAACCCCAGTCATACTGCCAGATGTCGCGGCTTTGCCAGTTGGTTTCTTTCTAGCAAGTTGAGGAGCTATGGGTGGGGCAGACGTATTTTTGATCCTTTGGGACCGTCTCGGCTGGACACGGCCGACGCTTTCTTGTTTCGATGAGACTTCAGGAGGAATTTGAGCAGAGCAACTAGCCGCATCACCGAAGTCATGATCAAAATGAGCAGGATGAATGGGGGTGGCTGTATCTTCATTTGTCAAATTATTATCCCTCTTTCTTCTTCCATTGAACACGACATTAACTTGCGGCTCTGTAATCAGATTTGTCGCCGGGGTAGCTAGCTCCTTCAACTTAATTAACAACTCCTGCTTCATCGGCCCATCAAGTTGAGCATAGAGCATGTGTATGCGCTCTAATTCAGCATGTATAAGCCCATCTTCTTCAGACATCAATTCTGGCTTAGCCTCCATGTCTAGCTGCTTCCAATGAGAATTTACGGCATCTAAGGGAATGGGGCGATTTTCCCTTGTGTATTTGCCAATCTCATTGGCACATGGTACACCATAAATCATTCTAGCTAGACAATCACCTGTGCATTGGTCCGTTCCCATAGGGTCAGATTTATCAGCTTCCACAGACATTATCTTCAACGCCGCAGCGGCTGTAAATCCTATCAGCTCCTTGAACAAGAACCCATGCACATTATGTTGCAACATGATCTTAGATTTCTCGAATGATGCCTTGATCTCGATATGCTGCCCCTCTAATGATTCATGTATGGTTGGCCAAGAAGCGGATAAACTGAAGGCCGATGAACCCAATGCCCTTTTAAGCTTAGAATGTTCAGTTTGTGCTCTTTTGGTCTGCCCTCTGTTGGTACTGACATTTCCAAAGTGGAGATTGCCATCTGTCCATACAGAAATAAACTTCTCCTTGTACTTGTCCAACCAAGATGTCTTCACATAGCTCACGACCCTTGTGTAATCTTTGTACTCGGTCTCCAATGCCTTCAGTTTAGCAACTTACTCCTCCTCCTTGCGTTCCCCCACCAATAAATTCCAACTAGAGATGAAACCTAACCATTTTTCTTGATCTTCAAAAGAGGGCTGGTAATTTTTGGCAATATTTTTGGATATGTGCATTCTACATATTTGGTGCACCGCAAGGGGAAATTCATGGCCAATGGCATTCATAAGTGCTGGCTCCAGTACTGACAAAATTACACGTGGCATCCTGTATCCCTGCAGCAAAGAGCTCAACTTCCCCAAGGCCCACAAGTAGTTCTCCTCACGTACGGCCTCCGTGTAACAAAATGCCGCTGCAAACTGAATATCTGTGGACGTCACCCCATACATCTCCATCAATGGTGGCCTGTTGCGGTTGGTCTTCAACGCGCAGTCCATAACCAGAATCTCTGGAAATTTTCGTAATAACTCAACCGACTGCGGATGTGCCCAAAATATAGTCCTCACTGCAGTTGTCACTTCGTCCACTTCATGATACACAATGTAATTACGCTGTGTCAGTAGATTAAGGAATAGCTGCATTTCTGCTCTCCAAGACATTTCCCCTGCCTTCATCCTCTGTCTGGCTTTATAAATAGTGTTGATTGTGGTAGATGTTGCATTATCCTTTTCCTTCAGGTATTTCAAGATTTCCCTTGGCCTAAGCAGTCTATGTGACAAGTCTCTCACCGTGGCCATCTCCCCACCTCCGAACCTCCTCTCATCTGGATGTCGCTCGATGTACATTGCGGGTTTATGTTTGTGATTGCCACGTACAACTGTCAAAATCCACTTATCTGTTGCCACACCATTAGCCCTCAAGTAGAAGGGACATGAACACTTCTTGCTTCGAGTTGATTTTTTGGCCGATATATCCGGCCTGTGTGGCCGATATGTCCCACTTCTTTCACAACAAAAATAATAAGTTGGGACCCTATTGCCCTTTGTACTCATATTTGATGATTTTGTAACAACCAAATTCCCGGTTTTCACACCGACCCCTTTTACCCATTTACCAAGCTCTTCTATGCTGGGGAAAATTTTATTTGTTGTGAACTGATTTGTATAATCTTCATTAACCTCTGAGCCTTCAACAATACGCTGAATTAAGTCCCAGATACCAATATAGTCACTAAATGTTAAGCTTTATTTTCTAGTAAATTAGTCAGTTAACAAAGCAAAATAATTTCAAACCTTTGCTTCTTTGTCCGCTTCATCCCAGATCCCCTCAATGTGTACCGAGCCCATCTCAATCTTCGTAATTTCTACGCAATCATGTTCCAAATGTACATTGCAGCAATAAATTTCTGAAATTATTAAAAAATACCAAATTAATTAGCATCAATTAATGGCTTACCAACTTTACGATGCAGTGCGGCCGCAGTCGACTATTTTAGGGCACCCCAACCCAATGACACAAATCTTTTGCGCTGCCTTAAGGACCTTCGTTTGATATAAGCAGGAACTCTTATAGTCTATATACCTCAGCGAATTAGAATAATTTCTGTTGATCAAACCCTATCTCGTTAGCTTTTCCCGCCTTAGGTCACAAAACTGATCGCATATGGAAGCTGTTACGATGCATTTGTATATACGGATGCGTAGAAATAGTGGTTCATAGTGTAAATTACTCATCGCGAACAGTGGGAGGGCAAAAATGTAAATTGCTCTCCTCTGTAAACCGTCCAGCAGTTTGCCCACCGCACACAACCGCGCAAAACACGGACTTGCTCAGAGCACACAACCACGCAAAACTGGGAATTGCTCACCGCTCACAGCCAATCAAAACATGGAATTGCTCAGCGCACACAACCACGCAAAACTCGGAATTGCTCAGCGCACACAACCACTCAAAACCCGTAATTGCTCACCGCCCACAACCGTTTTGGTCAAGTCCACGTGCACATGTGGACGGGTTATTTGCTAGTAATATTTCAAACTAGACTTGTTTACTCAACCAGCACAACGGGTAAATTATTGTAGACCCGATATGACCCGGTAGGACCCGAAATTGTCCCGTGATACCTTCTGCTCGCAGCGAATTGACAGACAATTACACAGATTACTCGCGGCGGAATTTCAAACGGCAAGTATTTTCAAAGATCGCTCCAGTCGCCCAGACCGAAATCCAAAAGCTTTGATTTTTATTTAATTGCTCGAAGGATACATCACTTAGTCAACTGGTGAGATCAAACAAAGAGCTGAATCGAGAGAAATCGATTTAGGGGTTTTTGACCTAAATTTATCAACATCGACTCATTGGTACGTCTATACTTTTAAGTACAGTTTATCTGCCTTTCTTATTTTGATTTTACATGCATTCATCCACGGTTGAGGTTGATGAAGTCGGTACAAAAATCCAAGGTAATATTGATTTATCTTCTCAGCAATAATGCATTAAATCTTTGAGGATCAGGTTATGAATTGTTTGATACAGGATACTATGAATTTTACAACCGACTTTACCACCAATCAACTGTTCAAGGATAGAAAAGAGCTGTTTCAGTGGATACAAAACGTCGGGTTAAGTCATGGGCATGTGATTGTTACACGTTCGGGGAGATTAAGTAAAACGGCCAAAGGGCATCATGCTGTGTACTTTGCGTGTGAAAGAAGCGGTGAGTATCGGGGACACCGAAAGCTAAAAAAGACCAACCAGCCTGTTAAAACCAAGAAGTGTTCATGTCCTTTCTCATTGCGTGGTTATATGGTGGGCGTGGGCGTTGAGGAGTGGAAGGTAACAGTCGTTTGTGGCAGGCATAACCATGAAGCAGCTAAATATGTCGATGGCCATTCCGATGACGGGACGTTGCAGGGAATGGAGATGGAAACAGTGCGTGACTTGGCGAATAGCACGGTTCGGCCAGCTGAAATTTTGAAAGTACTGAAGGCAAATAAAAACTTCAGTGCTACCTCAATCAAAGCAATTTATAACGCACGAAACCGGTTACAACGGGGGAAGAAGGTTGGTATTGTAAAACAGTTGAAGGAGTTAGCATCAGCTGATAAAATTGTGGGTGCTGAGAATGTGAAGGCTGTGAATAATGAGGGGGGGATCAGAAGGTGGGGGAGGCGTTTTGGGAGAATGCAGTGCCTGCTGAGTTGCAGGAGGAGGATCATACTGGGAAGATGGGTGGGGAGGATGATAAGGTGGATCGTAATGAGGCGGAGCAGACTGCTGGGGAGGAGGAGGAGGATGATGAGAATGCAGTGGCTAAGGCCTTTGAGAAGGAGCATGAGGTTCTACGTCTTCAAATTTCTACCCTGGTAGCGGAGATTGCTAAGTAGCATGCTGAGATAACGGATACGTCTACATTGACGTGTAAGCCGGGTAAGGGAAGAAGTAGACCGTTGTGGAAACGTACAATAAAGAAGCCGAAACAATCAATTTCACATGATGATAGTGACGAGGACTTGGCTGCCGACATAATAATACCATATTGGAACGCTTTTCCTAAGTGTCTACGACCCCTTATAGTGCATGTCGTAGATGTGAAAGCAGACAGAAACTGTGGGTATAGGGCTGTGGCAGCTCAGTTGGGACTGGGTGAGGACGAATGGAGGCAGGTGAAATATGACTTGCGAGAAGAGATGCAGAACCACGACGGCTTGTACCGGCAACTTATGGGTGCCGTGGAATTTAAAAAGAATGTAGTGGCACTGGGCCATTTGTTAGACCGTCCAAAAGCTAAATGGTGGATGCAGATGCCAGAAATGGCACATGTCATTGCCTCATGCTACGAATGTGTAGTACATATTCTTGCACCTCATCAGTGTGTGACATATTTTCCTTTAAGAACTCCTCCAGTACCCCTATCATCCAGACGCCACATAACGTTGGGTCATGTGAACAATAATCACTTCGTTATTGTTAAACTTGCCCCATATGGTCCTGTCCCTCCGACTTCAAGTATGTGGCTAAGATACCGTTCCGATGTGTCAGCCGGATGGCCGGCTGCTTATGAGGATATGATGCAACAATTCCAGTCAATAGTATTTGGGCACGATATTGCAACCGTTGACGTTATTGAAATATTATAGGATAAAACGTTGTATCATTTTACTGTGGATTGTTTATTTCATATTGACAGATTGGTAGCATGAAATTTTATCATGTCTGCCTAAATGTGCAAATGTTATCATCTGTATGCCGTGCTTTGGTGTATGGTATCTATAAGTTATGCCCAACGATAGACCTACTGTAACGGTACGTTTTCGTTGTACTTCGTTCGTGCACGTGCTTTTGGCCGTGCACGTGTTTATTTTAGACTTTATTTGATTGTGAACACTTTTGTGTGATATGCCGTTGTGAACGTCTCTGAGAGTATTAAATAGTGGCACTATCTTAGAACGACGTTTCTCGAGTCGTTTTCCCACAATTTAAACTTACTCGATGAGACGTGACGATTTTCACTTTGACGGGAGACATTTCTATTTTTAGTCTCGTCGTCTGACGTCGAAACTGAGATCCGTCTTCTTAGTTAGCTCACATTCGTCGCCACGATCACCACGATATTTATTTTATAATTTTTGGAGTTTATTTGACCACTTTTAAAATTTTTACAAGTTTTATATTATTTTTAATAATTAATTTATAAATTATTTTCTGCCAAATAAAATTTATTTAAGTTTTAAACGTTTTAAAGAATTTTTGAGGAAATTTCCAGCTCATTTGGACCAAGTCAAACCCTTGGATGAGTTGGAATAATTGAATTTCAAATTTTAAATCTTTTTGAACTTCTAATCCTATTAGATTTAGCCCTAGACCAAGTCAACCCACCTATACTATATAAGCAACCCCTAGGAAGACCTATTTTCACAAGAAATTAGCCCTAGCCTCTTCCAAACTCATTTTGGACGTTGCGACGAATCGTCGCAACGTTGCGACGTTCAGCCCCCGCACGACCGAGAAAACCCTCCGCATCCGCCCGCTCCGACCGAAGCCATCGCCCGCATTCTCGCCGTCCGCACGCTGCTGCAGCCGCCCAAGCCCGTTCCCCGCTTGACCGAGAGGAGCTATCGGTCTGACCGAGGCCCCGCTCCGCACAAGCGCTCCGCACCGACGCCCGTCTCGTCGCCCCGCTCCGCTCCGTGTCTGACCGGTCGCCCCGCCCGCTGTGACCGAGCGCCCAAGCGCTGCACGTTGCAACGCTACCCCGCCTCGCATCCCAAGCGCACGACCGACGGTCCCTATCGGTCTGACCGAAGGAAACGCCCGCACCCGCTGCTGCGACCGACCCCCGCTGTTGCACAGCGCCGTTCCCCCGCAGCGACCGAGGGATTCTTCCGCATTGGAGGGGTACGACCAAGAGCCACTCGTCGCAACCCCGCATCCGTCGCACCACTTGCCTCCGTGGGCCCCCCAAGTTCTCCAGAGATATTGTGGGTTCCCCAAAGGCCCCTAGGACTACTGTGGGCCCCACTTTGGTGCGTTCTCTTCGACGACTTGCCGCGTACGACGTCGTCGCACGTCGTAGCCCGTCGTCGCACGTATTAGCTTTGGAATCTGGAATCGTCGCCCGAGTTATTTGCTCTGAAATTTCCAGCGAGTAATCTAATTGGAATCTGGACTTGGAGCGCGATCTTTTATTCCAACCCCCTGCGTCGCTACCCGACGCCGGTGTAGCTTTCGCGTCGTGTTGAGGTAACGTTTTGCACCCTTAGGACCCCCAACCCAATTGCATGCTAATCAAGACTAAAAATCAGCATTTTAAAGTATTTTAAATGTTTTAGAAATCACTAATCAAGATTAATAAAACGGATGTAGGCCGATGGACTTGTGCACGTAGGAATCGTGACTTTGGACTCGTGGGACGGTGTTTTCTTGACGTGATAGTTGCAGGCAAGTGAAACTTGCCAACTCTTGTGTAGGGCCATGTTTTTAGGCCACTTCCTTGCTTTTAGCGTAAAAGAGACTAGTCAGTGAAATGATAGCTGGCTAGACGCCTACTTGATCTAGTTTGACAACGAAACTAGATCCGTCACCTAAACGATCTAGCTTGACAACGAAGCTAGATCCAACCCTTAAATTGGTCATTCATGCATGCTAAACTGTCACGTTTACTTTTCTTACCTGTACGCTTTACTACTTGACATGCCATGTCATCCATGCATTGAATGTTGCATCGTAGCACACGCTACAATACTTGTCCTCGTACTACTTGTCCGGCTAGGTGCACCCCTACGCCATACTTGTTTACACACTTCCTGGCTCGTGGTCCAGAAGCGAGCATTCCGTGTTCGGGGGTAATGCCCTGGCTCGATACACGTGGAGGGGTAGGGATAAACGGTCGCTTGAGCTTAGGAGTTGGCCCGCGCAGCCACTCTAGCCAAAAGACGGAATCTCTGTGCACGAGGTGCTTTCTTTACTTGTCTTGTACTTGTCTTGTGAATGCCATGCCATGCTCGTACTTTACTTTACTTTCCTTACTTGTTGCACTCATTACTTAAACTGCCATGTCATCGCATCATGCTAGAACTGCTAGGTTGCTTTACTTTTTCCACTTCCAGTTTCCTTGCACAAGTCTTCCAGACTTGCTGACATGTGCCCCTTGCTCTTTTGGGTGTCACATGTTAGACCCTGAGCCAGAGACAGTTGCTGAGGACGAGGTGTTTGCTGACGCTGAGCCCGAGCCTACGTTCGTTGAGGAGTTCGAGGACACCGGAGACCAGTCTTAGAGACTGATTTTACTTGCCTTTGCTTTAGGTTGCTGTTAGTTGTCGGTGCTTGCACCTTTTCTTTGTTTTCGTACTTTGTACTTTTGTTGGCCATGCTGGGCCTCTTTTAGACTCTTTTATTTTAGCCTGGTGGCTTTCCTGCGATGTTGAGATTTATTATGGATATTCTGAGATGTTCTTTTTGTCTCTTTCGTTATTATTATCTTTGTTTCGTTTCGCGTTGCAAGGACCTGCAGTTTAAAGTGATTGACGCTTATCGGACTTGCGGCTTTGTAGCTTCAAGTCTGAGCGGACCTTCTCACGCTTCGCCTCCACGTTTTTGGGAAGCGGGGCGTGACACCTACTAATCAAGTTTGCCTCTTACTAACTTTTTGGTGAACGGGTACATACTGATATATACTGGATTTTGAATGCTTAATAACACACGCAATCTATCCAGATTTTCTTAAGGGTGTTAATTAATACAACTAATGATAGTTATCACGTTGGTATTATATTATTTTATACGTATCAATAATGTTGTTAACATCGGCATAAGAATATGAGGAATCCAATAGAATAAATATTAAAAACAAAATTTAGATCTCCTCAGCGCGCACCGCGGTCAAAATCGTTCTCAGCGTCGCGATTAATAACGATTACTGTTACTAATGTCAAGCCTGACAATCCATGTAATATTACTCAGCGCGCAAAACGGTTTGGATCGTGCTAAAATATAACCGTTGTGCGCGCTGAGTAAAATTTTGCCAACTAACCCACCGAATTTACTCGAAACGCGCAACGTGTTAAAATTTTTACCCGTTTTGACCCGTTTGGACCCTCTTTCATCCCTTGATAAATTCTGCTCACCGCTCACAGCCATAACCTTCCACAGAATGCTCAAGGCGGAATATCAAACGGCCAGTTTTTCGTAGATTGCTCAAGGCGCACAGATGGAAATTCCAAAGATTTGATTTTTATTTCTGGGCTCGACATTTACATCACAGTGGCAACTACTGCGTTCAAACAAATCGGTGAAGCGAGAGCAATCGATTTAGGGGTTTTCGACCTAAATTTGTCGAAATCGCGATTTGGTAAGTATACAATGTTAAGTACATTTTATTTGATATCCTTGTTACAATTACAATGTGTAGAAAGAGGAGGCGAAATTTTTGGTTTTTAATTTCCTTCAGATACAGTTGAGATCGATGGAGATGCTAAAAAATTCGGAGGTAATATTGATTTTTCTTTACGTCAATAATGTAACTAATGTTTGGTTCCCGGTCCAATTAGTTGTATGAATTGTTTGATACAGGTGTATATGGATTATACAGCCGAATTTACTACGCTTCAACGTTTTAAAAGTAGAGACGAACTCTTTCAGTGGATAAAGTGCGTCGGACGACAACAGGGGCATGTGATTGTTACCAGTGCGTCGAGTATGAATAAATCGTCCAATAGGACTCCCGCTGCCTACTATGCATGTGCAAGAAGCGGGAACTACAGGGGACACCGACCAGTACGAAAGAGCAACCGGCCAGTTAGAACCAACAAGTGTGGATGCCCGTTCAAATTGCGTGGTAATGAGGTGGGCGATGGCGGTGAGTGGAGTTTAACGGTCGTTGATGGCAGGCACAACCATCAAGCTGCTAATTATGTCGCGGGCCATTCCGACGACGGGGTGTTGCAGGGAAAAGAGGTGGAAGCATTGCGAGACTTGGCAAATAGAAAGGTGCCGCCGTCAGCAATTTTGAAAGGCCTGAAGGAAACTAAATCCTTCAATGAAACACCAATCAAATCAATTTATAATGCACGTTCCCGATTACTAAGGGGGCAGAGTGTGGGTATGGTAAACAAGTTGAAAGAGTTAGCATCACCGTGTAGAATTGTGGGTGATGAGCTTGTGGTGCATGTGGATAATGTTGAGGAGGAGCAGAAGGGAGATGAGGAGAAGGTGGATGAGGCTGAGGAGGCGACTGCATTGGCTGCTTATTGGCAAGATGATGTGGTGGATCGTAATGCGATGGAGCAGGCTGCTGAGAAGTTGGCTCTTAGTGGGCAGGAGCATAATGCTGCGGAGGAGGATGAGGTTAATGCAGCGGATGAGAATGTGGAGCCGAGGGTGCATGATGTTTATGGGGATGATGAGGCTGAGAATGCAGTGGCTGCTGAGTTGACTGTAGATGATTATGTTATTGGGGAGATGGTGGAGACGGAGGAGACGGTTGCCCTTAACGTGGAGGTGCAGAATGCTGAGGAGGTACTGGTGGAGGATAATGCAGCGGCTGAGACTGTGGAGCCGAAGGTGTATGAGGAGAAGGCGAACGAGGAGGATGATGATAAGGAAGTGGCTACTGATTTGATTGCTGAGGAGCATACTGGGAAGTTGGTGGATACGGCGGGGACGGTGGAACGTAATGTGGCTGACCAGACTGCTGAGATGGATGAGGGGGAGAATGCAGCCGGGGAGAATGAGGAGCCGCAGGAGGATGAGGCGAATGTGGAGGATGTGGAGGATGAGAAGATAGAGGATGCTGGGTTGATGCAAGCTGAGCTTACGTTGGAGTTGGGGGCGACGGTGGAGACGGGGGATCATAATGTGAATGCTCAGACTGCTGGGAGGGAGGAGGAGACGGCTGTGGCCTCGTATTTTGATGAGCATGAAGAGATGGATGTCATGCTTAAACAACTTTCTCCCCTGGTTGATGAGATTTCTGATCATTTTTCGGATGTGACGGAGAAGCCTACAGTTAGGAGGAAGCCTGTTAAGGCTCCACGGTTGCATTCAATTGCGGAGCATACGGCGGCGGCGAAGGAGAAGCCTAAATGGAAGAGGCGGCCTTCGAAGGAAAGTAGTAGGCGTCCGAAACTTCAAATAAAGAAGCCGAAACCTTCGTTTCCCCCTGATGATTATGTTGATGATTTGCCTGCCAACTTCCTCATACCATATTATTTGGATTTTCATCGCACGCTACAACCCCTCATGGCGGGCGGCGTAGACGTGGATGCAGATGGCAACTGTGGGTACATGGCTGTGGCAGTTCAGTTGGGCTTGAAAGATTCCGAATGGGGGACTGTCAGAGCTGATTTGCTCCATGAGATGCGACATACAGCGGCTTGTACAGGCGTGTTCTGAGTGAGGTTTCATATAATAATACTTTGAAGGCAGTGGACTATTTTATTACTGATAAAGGTCCAGGACGGGAAAATTGGATGCAGATGCCAGACATGGGACATGTCATTGCCTCATGCTACAACCGTGTAGTACATTTGATTTCAAATCGTATGTGTGTGACATTTTTTCCATTGAGAAGTCCTCCAGTAAACCGAGCCTCCAGACGCCACATAACGTTGGGTTATGTGAACGGAAATCACTTTTTTATCCTTCAACTTCAACCAGCAGGTGACGTCCCTCCGACTTCAGTTGTGTGGACAAGATCGCATGACCCTGTGGCCGATGGATGGCCGGCTGGTTACGAGCAGAGGATGCAGTCATTCGTTGATAAAGTAAAAGATACGAATATTGCTACCGCTGATGGTTTTTAGTATCTGTAAGATAAAATGTTTATCAATGTAATAAGTTTTTTTTGGTATAAAAATGGACCACTTTGGCGGATGAAATTTTATCATGGCTTCCGAAATGTGCAAATGTCATCATCGGTATGGATTGATGTTGTGTATCATACCAATTACACCGAGCGCAACACTGCAGTAATATTGCCCGTTTTGCGCTTTGAGTAATTAAGTCTTTACCTACCAAATTGCTCAACGCGCAGAACTGGCAATATTAGTGCCGGTTTTGCGCTCTGGGTATTTTTAATAACATCAACCTTTGTTCCAAATTGTTATGCGATGAGAATGTGTCATTGTTAGAGTGTCCAATACTCCAAGTGAGAGTAGGGTTATTGTATCATATATGTTATTGTCTGACAAAATTGCTTACCACAAACTCCCATTGATAAGTTTTACCCGTTGAGCGCCTTTATTAGCCAATTTGTTAGTGGTTACTACAATTGCTCACCATTCACCACGATCAGAACAAATAATTTTGGCCGGTTGTGCACGGTGAGCAATTTTGTTAGTGCGAAAAAAAACTCCTCCTCTTCCACTCAATAAAATTTGCTGATATATCCACATTTATTGCTGCTCGCACCGTGCAAATTTTTAATGGCTAACAGAAATGCTCACAGCGCACAACGGCGATATATTGGAACCTTTGGTCTTACTAATATTCTAAGAGACCCCTCGAGTCTGCAGATCAGTGTTGGTGAACATACAGAGCAGGGATCGTTAATATACAGCGGATTGCTACCAGCCGGATGTTCTGCTCTATAATGATTAATGCCTTTGCGCGTTGGGATAAACTGTAGCCTCTTAAAAAATAGCCCAACGCGCACAATGGGAAAAATAATGCCCTTAGGCTCGGGCAAAATTACGAGCACAACGGGAAAACAACGCGCACAACGGGCAAAAATTACGCGCACAACGGGCAAAACAACGCGCACAACGGGCAAAAAGGAAAGCCGGTGGTTCGCTTTTTGAGCATATAAAAGGTAGTTTATCAACAATTGTTAAACGCGCACACACCTAGTAGCCTTATGCCCGGTGTGCGCGTTGAGCAAAGTTTCGACGATAGCCCATTTGCTCAACGCGCCCCGCACGGACTAATTTTGCCAGTTGTGCGCTTTGAGCATATTTGTTGGATGCTGTAATTTTTGTTCCCACGGTTAATCATTCACACTCCTATTTTCATCATACTAAAATTGTGATTCCGCCATATGCCAACATTCAAACTTCGCTTAGTAACTTTACCTAATTGTGATTAAGGCCAATACTTATTCATTCTGAAGACATTTTATATAAAATCTGATACCTAGTCAATCTGATTCAGAAACTGCATGCAAACCTTTAGATTAACGCTGATACATATTCAAACGGTGACCATTCCAAAATGGCCAACCCATTCTAACATACTGAAGTACGTACAGATACAGATCCAAACAGATACATATCCCTTTACTCTTACAAACCGATACATTTGAGTGTCTTCACAGATGTTTGTAATGAAGTGGCGCGTGATCTGCGTGTTTCCCCCTTCAACTTCCGCGAGTTCATCGGGCGCCCATATTCGTTGCGTTTATTAACGTCCTTGTAACCTGCAGTCAAGTATGTAGCCGTGTCAAACACAACGCCTGGAACCCCGATTCCCCTGTGGCGATGTACGACACGGGCAATGCGCTCCACATCTACGTTGCAGTTGCCGAATTTCTGCCCGGATCTGCTCAAGATGATTGTCATACCAGATGTTTGCAATGACGTGGAACTTTGTCCTTTGTAGGAGACGCCGTGAATTAAAAAGTCGTCAGACCATTTCGCTTATTACCGTCATTGCTGTCGTCGTTGTAACATGAAGTCAGGACAAAAGACACCGATTGGAACTCCGTTACCAGAGACGATGTAAAACAACACAGGGTTGCATAAGAAGTTGTGTTTGGGAGTGTAAGAAATCGGAAAGGATAGGATGGAGTGTCTGTGCATCAAAGATGATGTATAGTGAAACGATGAAGGGTTTGATGGAGGAGATGGAGTGTAGAGATGGAGATGGATATGGAGTGTATAGCAAGACACGCAAAACAAATACATAGCCACAATTCATAATAGGAGGGAATAACAATCTATCATGGTACAACACCCAGCAGCTTACCTGAAACATGTGAGACAGCATAGCCAATATCACCCCAAAAGAATATGGTATGATCATCGAACACATTTTTCATAGTGTTGTTTGGGAAAAATTTTCTCAACGCAGTTGCGCACCCCCCAGCATTGTCAGGGATGCTTGATTATAAATGGACGATAGCCCTTCGTTGCAAAAGTTTCCAACATGAACCATTTACCTTTACGTGAAAAGAGTACTGGATGAATGCTATCGTCCATATCTATATCAAGCATGCACGAACAGCTGAAGGACTTATTGTTTCCATACGGAGGTTGTGTGGGCAAATAAAGAAGATGATAGAAGAAAGTAGACGAAGTTTAGAGAAGATGAGTGCTCGTTGTCCGCCATTTATAGGGGAAATTGGTCCAATCATAATGAAGCGTATAAAAAGTCCGTGATCCTACAGTAATGCAATGGATCTCGGGAATCGACATTTAGAGCATCTCCAAAGGGGCTCCCTAAATTATTTTAGAATGTGGAAAAAAATAGGTTAATTACTCTCCGCGCAAAACCATGAAACCCTACGGTTTTTCGCCTTGATGACATAATAGGAAAATTACACTCAACTATACTACTCTCCACTAAGATTTTTAATACATTATATTCGTCGTGCACACCGGGCTAAATAATACAGAGGCGAGTAACTATCATAATTACTCACCGCACAGAACGTTTAGAAAACGAGAATTGCTCAATGCGCAAAACGCAGAACGCATGACAGCGAATTGTATTGATGAGAAGAAGTAGAGTTAATGTGTGGCTACATCGAAGACCCCGTCGTGCTACAGAGGGGTTCTCGTGAATATACAAATGACTGCTCATCTACAGCGGATTGATGTTAGAGAGATGAAGAGACGTTAATTGCGATGGGAGAGAATTGATGTAGCAGGAGCGATTTGAAAGCTCTCAGGGAGACCTTTGACCCGGAAAATGACACAAATGTCCTCAAAGGCAAGAGCAATTGTGACCCAGTGGCGAACTTTGTGGCAGTTCACCCTCACCTCACTGCGACAAAATTGGTTGTGTGTGGTGAGCAATTCTGAGGTTTGAGTGGTTTTGTGCGCTGAGCAATTCTGATTTTTGAGCGGTTGTGTGCGGTGAGCACTTCTGAGTTTGAGTGGTTGTGTGCGATGAGCAATTTTGAGTTTTGAGTGGATTTGTGCGCTGATCAATTCTGAGTTTTGAGTGGGTTTTGTGCGGTGAGCTTATTCTGAGATTGAGTGGTTGTGTGCGGTGAGTAATTCTGATGTATGAGTGGTTTTGTAGCCGCTTACTTAATTGCTCAACGCTGAGACATAATTGATCAAAGCAAAGAAAGAAAAGCCCCCGTATTCGATCTCTCCTCACAATCCCAGGGTGTTGGGGCGATTTGCCTCTAGACACTCCTCCCCTCTCAAAAGAAACCTCCCGTTGGCCCGATCGTTGGATAGGCCCTCCTTTGATACCGGACCTCTCCTTCCCGACGAATTCTTCGTCTTACAGGCGGATCGCCAACGAGTTATTACTCTTACACATGGAGCGGCCCGTCTTCCACTCCCCGACTTCCCTTGTAGAACTTACACCAGGAGACTTAGGGCGGACCGCTCCTCCCCTCCAACGCCTACTCCGTGACGACCTCCACCTCCGGGGGCGGCGTCGCCGAAACCTCCCGCTGGCCCGATACCGGACCTCTCCTTCCCGACGAATTCTTCCTTTCTCAGGCGGATCGCCGACGAGTTATTCGTCTTACACATGGAGCGGCCAGCCTTCCACTCCCCGAATTCCCTTGGAGAACTAACGCCAGGGGATTTAGGACGGACTGCTCCTCCCCTCCAGCGCCTACTCCGTGACAACCTCCACCTCCGGTGGAGGCGTCGCCGCCCGCGGGGTGTCGGTCCAAATCACCGGTGAAGGCATCACCATGCCAATCACCCCACTGGGCACCACCGTTCCCAGACAACGGGTCCCTCCGCCATCCAACGGTCTGCCTTCCACTCATCGACCTCCCGTCGCACATCCTGAAGTAGAACGAAACCCCAGCCCGCCATCCAACGGCATGCCTTCCACTCCTTGACGACCCGTCGCACATCCTGGTGCAGGTTATAGTAAATTGGAACGAAACCCCCGACCGCCATCCAAAGGCCTGCCTTCCACTCCTCGACCTCCCGTCGCACATCCTGATGCAGTTTACAGTAAAGTGGAACGGCCCGCCATCCAACGTCCTGCATTCAACCACTGGCGTCGTTATCGACGTATTGTAAAGAACACGAAAATGTCCCTCCAAGCAAGTTGTTAAATTCCGTCTATGATAAAATTAACTTGTTTACATGCAAAATTTTAGATTATCTCTGATACATAATCAATCTGAATTCTGATGACATTTTAGATTAATTCGGCGACATATTCAATCGACTTCGTATACTGATTGAAAATTTTTAGATTATATCTCAGACATATTCCAATTGATGACATTTTCAAAATGACCCCGCCATTCAACTATATGGATGTACATACTGATACAGAACAAAACATATTCATTACCCCATGCTCTTTACAAACTGATACATATGATTGTCTTCGTAAGATGTTTGCAATGAAGGTGCTCTTTACCGGATCTATTGTCGGCGTGATCTGCGTGCTTCACCCTACAACGACGCCTGCAATGACGACACTCCTATCCTACCTACGGTTGCCGTAAGTAGGCAACGACGTTAACTAACGCAACGAAGCGACCATCTTCGTTGAGTTTATGGACGTGTTTGCCAACTATCTGCCACCGTAGCCCTTATAGGAGTGTCATCATTGCAGGCGTCCTTGTACCCGGCTGTCAAGTATGACGACGGTTCAAAGACACCGAAAAGAACTCCGATTGCCAAGAGGCGGTGAACACCGACACATGGTTCGTTATAAATAGAGGATCTATAGTACAAATATGAAGGGGATGGAGGAGAAGATAGTGTAAAAGAGGAGATGGCCGTTCCATGTGAATGCGTGAAAAAAGTACTGGTTGAATTCTATCGTCCATTTTTATCTCAAGCATCAGGCCCGAACAGTAGAAAACCATCTCATCTTTACACCCCATATCCATCTCCATCTCGTCCATTTCTACCTCAAGCATCATGCTCGAACAAAAGAAGACCTTATTGTTTCCAGACGGAGGTTATGTGGGCAAAAAGAAGAAGATGATATAAGAAGTTAGAGGAAGTTGTGGGAAGATGAGGGCTCCTTGTCCGCCAATTTATAGGGGAATTGGACCAATCAAAATGAAACTAAACGGTTTTTCGCCTTGATCAACAATGATGCCAATTGGAAAATTACTCCCAACAATACTAATCTCCACTAATCCTTTTAAAAACATTTTATTCGACGCGCACACCGTGCTAAATAATACAGGATCGAGTAACAAACTAACAATCAGAATTGCTCACCGCGCAAAACGCATGGAAAAATGGAATTGCTCAAGGCGCACAACGCATGGCAGTGATTTTTATTGGTTTATGAGGATGCGACCGAAGTAGAGTTAATGTGTGGCTCCATCGAAGACCCCGTCATGCTACAGGAGGGGTTCTCGTGAATATACAAAAGACTGCACGTCAATCTACAGCTGATTGATACCAGACATGTGCAGTTCTCAAGAATGTTTGACCGGTCGGTGGGAGGTGAGCTGGAAAAATTAATAGCTGCTAACATAATTGCACAAAGCTAGGAACAAACAAATTTATGGCAGTTGTGCGCGATGAGCAAATTTTTAATGGTTTAAATAATTGCTCATAGCGAATAACAAGAAACGACAGGTGTAGACGCTATGAGTCGTTGTGCGCTTTAACATGTGTTCGCTTTGAGCATCTAAGGTATTTTATAGACAATGGTTTAACGCGCACAACCAATCTGAAGACATATTCAATCGAATTCAATTATATTGATGTACATACTGATACAGACCCAAACTGATTCATTAGCCTATACTCTTACAAACTGATACATCTGATTAAGCCTGGATGGCGGCCCTTGGTCACATAGGTTGGCGGTGGATGGCTACTGTCCCTCTGGCTCTGAGGCACAAGCACTCCTTCCTGTTGTTTTCGATCTCTTGTCTCGCATCCAAATTGAAGAATAAAATGAAGCAGAATCGCGTCGGAATACGGAAAAAGGTGAAATTCGTGTAAGCATCGATCCAGAGGTTCTCGAATGCTTCATTGGCTACGAGCCCTTGCGGTGTACATCGACCACGTTTACAGTTACCGTGCTCAGCGTATTTGTCATGCAATCCGAAGGCATCTGCTGATCCCAGTATTCTAGCGCTGAAGCTTCCGGGTCTGGAAAATCAAACATTTCATCCTGGTAACAAAACAGAATGCTTAATGCCATCATACATACATACGTAGTTTGGAATTATTCAGAGGAAATAATTAGAAATTTTGTACTTACTCCAATGACTAGATCCTCCAGGTTCGGGCAGCTATTCAGCAAGCATGACAGGATTGAAAACGTCGTTGTTGTGCAGGGTATCCGTCTGAGGGTGAGTCTTTCATCTTCGGCAAGAGACACCACAGAGTAACGGGCATAATATAGATATCTGATATGGACGATAGCATTCATTTAGCAGTTCGTCCATTTATAATCAGGCATGCCCGAAAAAGGGTTTCCAGATGTGAGGATTT
>JAULAV010000076.1:28864-41893 GCA_030789695.1 Scilla litardierei | reverse complement strand
TCAGCTTGCATGTCTGTGATCACTACATATTTTACACCTTTTTTCTGCATATTTGCATACCGTTTTGATCGCCCATATCACGCTTTTCACGATTATTCGACAATATTGTGATACTTTTCACTATTTCTTGTTTTTGTCGTATTTCAGGAAATATGGAGCGATTTGGATCGATTGTGAGATCAAGAGGATTTGCACCCACTCCGGAGTGTCAACCATGGCCCTTTTGAGGGTTATTCTGCAATGGAAGAGGAGTGGAAGAAGAAAGAGCGTCGTAGGAGCGACGGGGGAGCGAAAAGATGAAGATTGGGCATTTTCAGCATGCCACTCGGCCGAGTGAAGGAGTCACTCGGCCGAGCATTGAGACCCCGCTCGGCCGGCCAGATCGGACACGCAACAGAGATGTATCAGCGTGCACTCGGCCGAGCATCGCACGCCGACTCGGCCGAGTGCGGAGACTCCGTCCGCCCGAGTGGCACCCAGACGACGGCAAGCCAAAATGTCCAACTTACTGTAATCCGTCAGTCTGCCCCAGAAGCCCGACTCGGCCGAGTGACGAAAGCCGTCCGCCCGAGTACCAAATGCCCCTCGACCGAGTGACATTTGCCACTCGACCGAGTGATGCCGAGGACATGCAGCGCCCAGATTTTCAGACAGCCTCTCACTCTTTTGAAATCTTCTATCATTCCAGCAATCAAAGTATTTTTCTCATATTTTTTATGGATAGTAGACTTCATGACGGTTCCAACGCTGCCAAGAACGCGCAAATCGGAGGTCGGATGAAATCTGGGGAATTTCTGCAAGTTGATGCTGCAGTGCTGGAATTTGCATGTCAGTGTCACTCGGCCGGGTCACATATTCCACTCGGCCGAGTGCGGCCTGGGCCCAGATTTTAAGTTGCGGTTTGGGCTGTTTTTGGGCACGAATTTGAGGGGTTTTCTAGGGTTTCTTGCTAGGGTTTTGGGGGAGTATTTAAGGGGTTTGTAGCCACCATTAGAGGGGATCCCCATTATGTTTTATTAGAGTTTATTTTAGAGGTTAGGCCATGCCCTAGGCCCCCTCTTGGATCAAAAGGCTTGTATTTGGATTGGAATTCTTCATCTAAGCTAAGTATTTCTATTCTTATTATTTGAATCTTTGATTTTCTATCTTTTTATATGCAAGCAATGGTTTTTATTGATTCTTATATCCTTATTGCTATGCTTGAGTAGATTTGTTGTTCTAGGGTTTGGGGATGAATCCTATGGATCTAATTTCATATTTGTGAAGAATGAATTCTAAATTGCTAGAATTGCTAGGAGGTTAGGTTGTGATTGATTTCCTACGGATAGCTAGGGATTTCCATCGATTTGGGATTTGCAAGAGATTGGATTCTAATCGATGGGAAGGCCTAGATATTCGATTTAGGTTTACAATTGGGTTTCTCTAGATTTGGTTTGCAAGAGATTGGACCAAAGCTAGGATTTTTAATTGTAAATCTATACACATATTCGTTTGCAAGAGATTGGATGAATACGAACTATCACAACCTAGATCGTAACTCGAGTTTGCACGAGAGTGGGCTCGAGGGGCGATTGAACGATGATGTTGATCCTCATGCTAGTGGCTTAGGTTAGGGTTTGCAAGAGATTGGGCCATAACCTAGGTTTGCTATAGACCAGCAATAGCGCGAGAGCGTGAGCTTGGTTCTACATTAAGTTGCGACTAGTTCACCTCAACGCAAGTCTAGTAATATTGAGATTCACTATTAACAATGATGCATGACGGTCCGTAGTGGGGATTCCCTAGCCCTAGACGTCTTTATTTGATTTTATATCCCCATACTTTGCCCGACGATTGTGACAGGATCGCCGCAAGGCAAATTCCCTCTTTTATTATATTGTATTTAAATCGATATTTGACCGATTTCTTTATCATCGACACCGACATCCACCACCATTTCTATTATATCATTCCATAACCATCTCCACCAATAAAACCATCATAGTCAAACCAACCTAGGATAGATTGGAGCCAACACCACCTCCTCGTGTTCGATACCCGCTCGCCACTTTGCCGTGCGCTTGCGGTAAAACTACAACCGTCGCTCCGGGACGTTTATCCGGGGTGCGATCAAGTTTTTGGCGCCGTTGCCGGGGAGGTGTTTCCGTTGGTGCCAATTTGTCACAATTAGGTTGATTAGACTACGAAAAAAAAATAAATAAAAAGGAAATTTTCACCCCTGCCACCATTATTATCATTTCTATATTCTTTTGTGCCACTGATATCTTTTCTCCAGGTATTTATCTTTGTTGATCAGGTGCTATGGATTATACTACGTGGACCACAGATTTTGATCAGAATGCTCAAACGGGAGATTACTATTTTGATCAGAGTGCTCAGATGGGAGAATACTATTATGATCAGAGTGCTCAGATGGGAGAATACTATTTTGATCAGAATGCTCAGATGGGCGAATACCTTTTTGAGGAGATGCACTGGCCCGAGCTTGATGAGAGACAAAGGATCTTTTTTGATGAGATGCATGCACACCAGGTTGAAGTGCAAGCCGGGCTTGAAAAGGGTAACCTTCTATTGGAACGGGTGAAGAGGCAACTTGAAATGAATATGCTCATGCTTAAGGTTGAAGGGATTTCCAAAGATATCAGTTCTGCTTCTTCATTTTATGGGCAAGAAGCATCGCCAGACTTACTACCAGAGCCAGAATGTGCCGTCGTCGATCCCACTTCCTACGATACATCTATTGCATATGAAGAGTGGATGGACGAAGAGGCAGTGAAGGAAGCAGAAACTGAGTCATATGCGCAGCCAGAGGAGGACGCATTTCAGAGATTATTGGAGGGTCTCTTGGAGTCAGTGAGGTTCACCGGTTCAGAGAGCATTACGGCAGGTGATGCATTTGAGCTACGATTTGCAGATTTTGTTATGAACCGTGTTTCAGCTGCAGGAACAATTGAGGAGGACATCCATGTCAGACTTGAGGGGGATAGACTATATTTTCGGATTTCTTGCGGGCATTCCCCTCCACATGATACATCCCCACAAGTTGACACACCTGAGCAGCCAGCATCACCATCCCAGAGAGAGCCTACATTGATAGTTGATGAGAAGGCAAATGAGCACACTATCGAGCCAGAGCATGCTTTTGAGGAGGCCTTACACATAGAGCCAGAGCTTATCACCGAAGAGGTCATGCATCGGGACGAGGACACGGCCATTCATGAGGATCCCGAGCACTATCCTCCTCCATTAGAGCTTCCGCAGCCACCTCATCCTCCCACTGACGCAGAGGACTACCCCACAGAGCTTATGGCTCCCCTTCAGGGAGATCTCTTTACTCCCTCGCCCTTTATCTTTGATTTCCCTCCAGTGTATGATGTTTTTTATTATTCATCGTGCCTTTTGCAGGATTCATGTACATACGATCAAGAGGTACGATGGGACGTATATGTGGAGGAGAGCGAGGAGTTAGCACCCATGGACGCATATGAATATGATCAAGAGGTGCGCTGGGATGAGTCTGACGATGAGGAGGAGCATCTTGATGAGGTCCACACCTATGATCTAGATTTACCTGAGCAGCATAGAGAAGACACCGTGGAGACAGCTATCACGGCACGTGAGGATATTGGATTATTTCCAGGGAAGTATCGTCCACCATTATTTATTCCATATATTTCTATAGACGATCCTCTTTGGGATACTTTTATTATGAGGGTGAATTTTTTGCAGCGAAATGATGCATCCTATTCTCTGCAGGGTACAGGTGGAGTCCTTGTAGGAATGCTGGAGGATGCATTGCTGGAGTTTGTTGGAGTCCGTGGACATATGCGCCTGGCGGAGCCACGGAAAGAGCAGTTGGAGCAGTTGCCTGCACCAGCAAAGATACTGGATCCGCCTTTTGCTATAGGTGATATCAATCCAGTAGTGTAGAAATTTTTATGCTTTGAATAAACACGAATTCTCTCGACAGCGAGAGGACCGTATAGATTTGCTTGAATAAATATCACCTCATATGACGGCAACAAAAATTTTTACACCCCAAACCCATTATATATTAATTGCCCACTCCATATTTTGATGTGTCACATCCTTTTGCTCACCACATTCGAGCGTTTCTTTCGAGAGAAACCTTGCTTTCTTATTCGTTTGACTTGATCACGCTTTGCAAAGCCATGACATTTTTGGTCAAGTCATTTGAATAGGATTGTTTGGTATAAGCTTGGGGGAAGGCGCTCTCATGCATCATTGTATGTGCATGTAGTTGCATTAGGATTTCATGTCATTCATTTCATCATTTTTCATTCACCCCCTTATTATTATCGTTGTTCCTCATATTCTTTCATTATGATCACATTGAGGACAATGTGAAGTTTAAGCTTGGGGGAGTGCATTTCCATGCCATTTAGATGCATTAGTTGCATTTTTACTTTATTTTAGGGATTTTAAAATTTTTCAAAATTTTGCATCATCTTTTTGAATTTTCCATCTTATTTTCCTTTTATGTGTGTTCATGCATCATGTTGTGTGCTTGTTTTTCATTTATTTCCTCTCTTTTATTTTTTTATTTCTTTATTTTCCTTTCTCTTCTTTTGCTAGATTTGTTCCTTATGACGATATCTCTTATTGCTTTAGTAACCATCACGATGCTTATTATTCCTTGCCATGCTATTTAGAGTATTTCAGAGTCTTGCTATTCACATGTGCTTGCAAATCTATTTCTCTTGATGATTCCTCTATATGAATGCATGATATTAATTGAAGATGAATTATGGATTAGTGTTTAGTATGCTTTTGTTGGAAATGCACCAAGATTCACGCATCATTAGTATATCTGAAGCATCCGTTTTATTGTCTCATTCACCTCCTGTTGCATGCTTGATATGAAAGTACTCTTTACTGCTTGACTTCGCTTTTTATTGAGATGATTGAGAATATCCATACTTACATATGAGTTTTAGTTGAAGTATTATTTTATTGAACCGTTCGTGCACATCTTAGAGTGAACCGAGTGTTACATTATTTCCTTCTCCACATATATCTTTTTATTCTCTACATGTCCCTTGAGTTCACCTCCTAAAGCTACTTATATCGCATCTATTTCCCAAAAATCCCCACAAAAGAAAAGTTAGCTCCAAAAAGTCCAAAAAGCCAAAAAGGAGCCAAAAACCAAAAATACAAATCAAATAGCTCCTACAAAAATCCAAAAAGAAAAGTGAGAAACAAAAAAAGATCAAAAAGAAAAAAAATTGTTTCTCTATCTCATTATTGGAGCCACAAAATACTTGGGAAAACCAAGGCAAAAATCCCATTTTCCACTATCATATTCCTTTAGATGCGATACCTCAAGCTAAGCTTGGGGGGGTTGAATTCATTTGACCATATGAGTAAGTACGACATTAGAGTGGAGAGGTGCACGAATGTGGAAGTTTGATAATGCTGAAACTTAGCAAAATACCTAAGTTATGGAGATTTCTTATGAACTGAAATAAATATGTGAATGCCATGACTCTTATTCTATTCTCTATTGCATGCTTGGTGTGTATCTTATATGCTTCATTTATAACTTTTGATTGAAAAGTGCATTGCCAACATTTGTATATTAAGTTCTATGAAATGTGTGATGTGGATATGAATTGATTGTATGAATTTAGAGAGTCCCTCTTATTGCTCTTAAAGGCTTGCAAGTACCATGTCTAAGTAAGATTTGAAATCCTTATAGCATGTGATTCGTATTTTCCAAGTTATCGTGATGTGTAGCTTATGGCTTGAGATCTGAGAGAATAATCTAGCAACCACTTCCACCTCGTGTTCTTTCTTTTTCTTTCGTTTCATTTTCTTTATTTTCATCTCCCGAGTTCGTCTCTCTACTTATCTTCCTCGAGGACGAGTAAGAGGTAAGCTTGGGGGATTTTGATCACTACATATTTTACACCTTTTTTCTGCATATTTGCATACCGTTTTGATCGCCCATATCACGCTTTTCACGATTATTCGACAATATTGTGATACTTTTCACTATTTCTTGTTTTTGTCGTATTTCAGGAAATATGGAGCGATTTGGATCGATTGTGAGATCAAGAGGATTTGCACCCACTCCGGAGTGTCAACCATGGCCCTTTTGAGGGTTATTCTGCAATGGAAGAGGAGTGGAAGAAGAAAGAGCGTCGTAGGAGCGACGGGGGAGCGAAAAGATGAAGATTGGGCATTTTCAGCATGCCACTCGGCCGAGTGAAGGAGTCACTCGGCCGAGCATTGAGACCCCGCTCGGCCGGCCAGATCGGACACGCAACAGAGATGTATCAGCGTGCACTCGGCCGAGCATCGCACGCCGACTCGGCCGAGTGCGGAGACTCCGTCCGCCCGAGTGGCACCCAGACGACGGCAAGCCAAAATGTCCAACTTACTGTAATCCGTCAGTCTGCCCCAGAAGCCCGACTCGGCCGAGTGACGAAAGCCGTCCGCCCGAGTACCAAATGCCCCTCGACCGAGTGACATTTGCCACTCGACCGAGTGATGCCGAGGACATGCAGCGCCCAGATTTTCAGACAGCCTCTCACTCTTTTGAAATCTGCTATCATTCCAGCAATCAAAGTATTTTTCTCATATTTTTTATGGATAGTAGACTTCATGACGGTTCCAACGCTGCCAAGAACGCGCAAATCGGAGGTCGGATGAAATCTGGGGAATTTCTGCAAGTTGATGCTGCAGTGCTGGAATTTGCATGTCAGTGTCACTCGGCCGGGTCACATATTCCACTCGGCCGAGTGCGGCCTGGGCCCAGATTTTAAGTTGCGGTTTGGGCTGTTTTTGGGCACGAATTTGAGGGGTTTTCTAGGGTTTCTTGCTAGGGTTTTGGGGGAGTATTTAAGGGGTTTGTAGCCACCATTAGAGGGGATCCCCATTATGTTTTATTAGAGTTTATTTTAGAGGTTAGGCCATGCCCTAGGCCCCCTCTTGGATCAAAAGGCTTGTATTTGGATTGGAATTCTTCATCTAAGCTAAGTATTTCTATTCTTATTATTTGAATCTTTGATTTTCTATCTTTTTATATGCAAGCAATGGTTTTTATTGATTCTTATATCCTTATTGCTATGCTTGAGTAGATTTGTTGTTCTAGGGTTTGGGGATGAATCCTATGGATCTAATTTCATATTTGTGAAGAATGAATTCTAAATTGCTAGAATTGCTAGGAGGTTAGGTTGTGATTGATTTCCTACGGATAGCTAGGGATTTCCATCGATTTGGGATTTGCAAGAGATTGGATTCTAATCGATGGGAAGGCCTAGATATTCGATTTAGGTTTACAATTGGGTTTCTCTAGATTTGGTTTGCAAGAGATTGGACCAAAGCTAGGATTTTTAATTGTAAATCTATACACATATTCGTTTGCAAGAGATTGGATGAATACGAACTATCACAACCTAGATCGTAACTCGAGTTTGCACGAGAGTGGGCTCGAGGGGCGATTGAACGATGATGTTGATCCTCATGCTAGTGGCTTAGGTTAGGGTTTGCAAGAGATTGGGCCATAACCTAGGTTTGCTATAGACCAGCAATAGCGCGAGAGCGTGAGCTTGGTTCTACATTAAGTTGCGACTAGTTCACCTCAACGCAAGTCTAGTAATATTGAGATTCACTATTAACAATGATGCATGACGGTCCGTAGTGGGGATTCCCTAGCCCTAGACGTCTTTATTTGATTTTATATCCCCATACTTTGCCCGACGATTGTGACAGGATCGCCGCAAGGCAAATTCCCTCTTTTATTATATTGTATTTAAATCGATATTTGACCGATTTCTTTATCATCGACACCGACATCCACCACCATTTCTATTATATCATTCCATAACCATCTCCACCAATAAAACCATCATAGTCAAACCAACCTAGGATAGATTGGAGCCAACACCACCTCCTCGTGTTCGATACCCGCTCGCTACTTTGCCGTGCGCTTGCGGTAAAACTACAACCGTCGCTCCGGGACGTTTATCCGGGGTGCGATCAGTCTGCTCCATCATATGGTCCTCCATTAGGAGCATAGACTTGCTCCGTATAGCCTTCATGTGTGGGATAAGCTGGCGCTCTCGAAGTGGTTGGAATAGCGTCCAACCTCTGTTCAATCCTCGCTACCTGTTTGCAAAGAGTTTCAATATGACTATCAAGATGGGTATCGATTTTTACCTCGGGGCCTTTAGTAGATGAGCGTTCGTCGCCTCACTGCTTAGTATTTACAGCCATTTGCTCCAGCAAGGATAAAGCTTCATCGGATGGCTTATACAAGAGAGCTCCTTGAGCAGAGGCGTCGATAATCATCTTCGTGCTTGGTTGGAGCCCATTATAGAAGCTCTGAACAGGACACACTCCATGACTCCATGGTGAGGGCATTGATGCTGCAGGTATTTAAATCTTTTCCAAGCCTTGTACAATGACTCCTGAGGACGTTGCTTAAAATTTGAGATAGCTCCTCGAATCTCACCGTTTTGGACGGTGGATTGAGCTTATTCACAAAGGCGGTAGCCAACTGTTCCCAAGTCGTGAAGGTATTGAAAGGGTGTGCTCGCAACCAATAGGAGGCCTTGTCCCTCAGAGTGAATGGGAATAGCCTAAGCTTGATAGAATCTTCACTCATGTTCTAGGCATGGAATGTATCACACTTCGCCAAGAATGTGTCTATGTGGTGGGTTGGATTTTCGTGAGGATGCACATGGAAGGGGTCCTGCTGTATGTGATTTATCAAATCATTCTTCAGCTCAAAACTTCCTGCCGCCAACTGCGGCCTCAAGATAGAAGAAGCTCCAGTAAAGTTTGGCTTTATATAGTCCAGGATAGACCCTTTGCATGGTGAAGAAGTATTTCCCTCTGCCATTGGATCTATAGTAGTCTGACTCCTTTTCTCTGCTCTGATCCTTCTTGCGGTCTTTTCGATCTCATGGTCAAATAATAATTCTTTGTCAAGACTCCCAAGGCGAGTGTTCATGCACAACAAGAACTCAGAAAAATATCGTCAGTAGCAAAGTAATAAAAGAATAAAAAGTATGGAAAGATAAGTGATGATAAGATTTGCTAACAAATTCTTCAATAGAAAAATAATCCAAGTAACACTGTTACCATCCCCGGCAACGGTGCCAAAAACTTGGTGCTCCGTGACTTAACACCTAGAAGCCACCTAGCAATGGCACGAACACCAAGTGCTAGTTGAATCCCAAATGCGAATTTCCGGCACTTTTCACAAGCATATAGTGTCAAGTAATAGTATAAAAGATACCGATCCCACAGGAAAGGCAGAGATGTTATTGTCTTGGGCTATTTTAAATCTCAAAATTTAGGTTGCAGTCGGTTTCAAAAGATTGTTCGTTTAGGATTGTGAACAATTAATAAAGACTATGGCTTTAGAACTCACCACTAGAATCATCGGATCTCGATGCTTGGTTAAGACTCTTACGTTGCATTGGTTTTATAGGGATTGTCGCATCCAAGATGTAGAATTTATGGCTCTAATCACCATGAATCTAACGTATCGCATTAACCCCGCTCTCGCGACAGGCGCACACGTGCATTAAGAATCGATAATATTCACGCCGCTATCGTGGGTGGAATGATCTAAGCTCACGCCACTCTCGTAGGTTAGAGCTTCGATGTATTTTGGTGGCTCGCATTGATGCAATGGCGGTAGCCGTCAATTAGTAATATAGTTCATCGATGGATCCCATCAAGACACGAGCCAGGCATGGTCACAAGTCCTAGTTGAATCCACTAACTCCCTAATTAAGCCTATAGGATACTCCTTAAGCCAATCGATTTCACCGACCGTGGGCACGATCTCAGTACGAGTTCTCCTACAAACTTTGCAAGATCAACTAAAATACGTCCCTTTTATGCCAACACAACATAAAAATCCTAACTTTGCATCTAAATCCTACAATCCATGGGCTAATCCATTAGCCCTAGATAGAACTACTCACGCATCATAAAAATAACAACAAAAGATTCAATAGATGCAATAGAATTCATCATGGTAATAGAAAACATCAAAAACAATAGACAGTATATAGAATTGTTACCAACGTGTCGTGGAGCAATAGCAATGCAAAGAGAATTAAGAAAATAAGATTCTTTGCGCGAAATAGCAATAAAAATCCAAGCTTTGCTTCACAAGAAATAGCGACGGCACAAACTCTCAAAAATATAATTAAAACTAAAACTAAAAGTTTCTCTAAAGTTTCCCTAAAGTTCCTCTAAAGTTCCTCCAAAGTTCCTCTCTGAAAATAAAGTTAAAGACGTGCTTAAATACATATGGTAGCAATCCCAAAAAAATTTCAGAAAATCTGGGCACTTGGGCCCACCAGCTAGGCTGGTCACGTCGCGCTACTCGACCAAGTAGCAGAGCCTGCTCGATCGAGTCAGCTACAGACTCCGCTTGCTACTGCTTCTGTGTCTGGCTGATAAGGGCTACTCGGTCGAGTAGCCCCCTACTCGGTCGAGCTACAGTATATCAAAACTTCCTCCAAAACGCTGCTCTGTTTCTTGACGACTCGGGTCGAGTAGGTGAGCTGCTCGATCGAGTTGCTTTGCTGCTCGATCGAGCTAGAGTGCCTTGGAGAAAAGATCAAAATCTTCATCTGTTTGGTGCGACTCGGGTCGAGTCGGCTGTCTGCTCGGTCGAGTAGGTCTGGACTGTTTCCTGTGTGATTTCAGCGTCAGCTCGGTCGAGTAGCTGATGCTACTCGGTCGAGTCACCTGGGAAACTGAGCTGAATCTTTGCCATCTCTCGTTCTCTTCTCCTCCTTTCCTCCAATCTTCTTCCATTCCTCGGCGAACTCTCATGGAGCCTTGCCAATAATGTCTTGGACGTGTCGGATGTGTCCACGTCCCAAAATAGCTCCAACTCGCTACAAAACTCCTGAAAATTCATAAAGCTATACAAAACTCGAATATGGCGTTAGAAGCGCGATAATATATAAAAATATGGAGTTTGGAGGAGAATATGACATGAAATGATGCGATAAAAACATGTAAAATATGGACACATCAGTCTCCATCATCAGGCTTTGTCAAAAGCGAGGGGCTACGAAGATATTCCTTCAACTAGAAGAAAACCCGCTTACACTCAGCATCACATTCAATGGTCTTTCTTTTGCTTTTGGGGAGGGCTATTGCCTTCCTTAAGACCTTAAATAAAGTAAGGGACATCTCCACCGACTTTGACAGGAAACGCCCAAGAGCCGCTACCCTACCGTTCAATCTTTGGAGCTCCCATATTATGGTTGACTCTTTCATGCTGATTATCGCCACAGCTTTGTCCGGATTGGCCTTTATTCCTCGGCTCGTAAGCATGAAGCCGAGGAATTTTTCCGATCGGACTCCGAACATGCATTTGGTGGGATTCAGTCGAAGATTGTATCGTAGAATCTCTGCTAAGGTTTCTGTGAGTTTGGCGATGTGGTCAGTTGGGCTCTTTGACTTGACCAACATGTCGTCAACATTGACCTCCAAGTTCAGCCCAATCTGTGCTTTAAGGACCCTGTTCACCATCCGTTGATATGTTGTCCCGACATTCTTCAGCTCGAAGGGCATCTTTATGTAACAGAAAATCCCTCGATCTGTAATGAAGGAGGTCTTTTCCTCATCCGCGGGATCCATCTGGATTTTATTGTATATAGAGAAAGCATCCATGAAGCTAAGGAGCTCGTACCCAGAAGCGTTATCTACCAAGTGGTTCATCCGAGGCAAGGGGTAACTGTCCTTTGGGCATGCCTGTTTGAGGTTGGTGAAGTTCATGCACATCCTCCATTTTCCATTCGCCTTATTCACCATACTATTAGAGAGCCTCTCAGTAATGGACTTACCTAATGAATCTGGCCTCCAGCAGTCGGTCGACTTCCTTGACAGCCACTTTCATCTTGTTGCCATCAATGTTTCTCTTCTTCTGCTTCACCGAGTGACGCTCATGGGAGATGACCCGAGGATCAATGCAGGGCATATAATCGGGTGACCAAGTGAACACGTCCACACATACCCTTATCAACCGCTCCCTTAGGTCGAGGCAAAGCCTCGACCCAATGGTGACAGTTCTATTTGCTTCGTCGGATAATGGTATTGACTCCGTTTCTTCAACTGGGGTTGGCCTTTGTTCTGCCAAGGTCCTTTCGTCGTTGATGAGAGCATCTGAGGACACTTGTTCCACTTTTCTTATTGCGGAAGATAGAAGATAGCATGTCCTGGCATGCATCTGATTTCCCCTCACCTTCCCGACTCCCCGAGGAGTCTGGAATTTGATCATCTGATGAAATATGGAGACTACTGCTTCCACCAAGTTAAAAAGCGATCAACCTATAATTCCGTTATATGTCGAGTTGATTTTTACCACAATGAAAGATGTCATTCGAGTGACTTGGTGCGGGAACTATCCGAGAGTGACCGGTAATGCGATCACACCCATGACAGGAGCATTAGGACATGTGAAGCCGATGAGAGGACCAGTGCATTCCTTCAATTCTGATGAAGCCAGTCCCATCTTCTCAAGTACGGTCCAGAAGAGTACGTCACATGAACTTCCCGTGCCAATTAGCAATCTTCTGACCTTGACTATACTGATGATGGTGCTAATGACGACGACGTCATTGTGCGACAGCTCTACAACCACCAAATCATCATCAGAAAAGGATATTGGGGTTGTCATGTTCCTCGGATGCTTCCGCCCAACAGCTGCAGTCATCACTCACCCCGCATAGTGGCTTTGCAGAGCAGTGGAGAATCCGTTGGGGGTAGGTCGGCCGAATATCATATTGAGGACATCAATATTCAGCGGAGTCGAGGCATCCAGTGTGATGGAATCGTGCCTTTTCAAATCTTGGTTGGTAGGATGAGTCGACATAATCTCCTTGTTTGGCAAAGATTGGTATGTTAACTCTTGAAGTTCACACAGACAACGCCAACTGTTGATGGGTGACTTTCGGCCAGCAGTAAGGTGGAGCTGATGTGGACGCCTTTGTGGACGTGGATCTCCGTCAGCTGATGATTGGGACC
>JAULAV010000076.1:0-28364 GCA_030789695.1 Scilla litardierei | reverse complement strand
AAGCTCTCAGGTGACAGTAGGTGCTGCATAGTCCTTATTATGTGAGATGTGCTAAAGGACATTGCACGTGGAAGCCTATACTTAGGCTTTTATCGAACATTGGCATTGACTGATACATAAGTACTCGTTGTGTATATTTGGAAGCATGCGAAGGAAGTGGCCATCAAGATGCGTTCGTCTCATCCGGTATGGGAGGTTAATGTCACAGAGAGTCAAATGAGATCCATAGTTAAGTCCTTGGTCAAGGTAGATAGCTAAACTTGTTAAAGTAACAAGTTTTATCTTACCTCAAACTACGTGATCGCATTCCACTCATGGTGTAAGGTGTAATAGGGTTTGACCGGCGTTGGGGAAATGTATGCCCTTAATACAATTATTGTAATTGAGTTAGATATCTCGTTCGAAATGATAGTAAGCTATTTGATAATCTTTTTCTGTGTAATCCTTTTCTGTGTAATCCTTTATGTCACTCCTATGGCTATGGTTGTGTTATATGATGCATGGATAAAGTCTCAGGACTTTGTGAGAAACATTGGAATCATGATGAGATCATGATAATGAGGCCAATGTGTCCGCTGAACATATGTCCAAAAATATTTCTAGTCAAAGGAATATCGTGATGGGACTTTCATATTCCGGTTAGACCAGTGTGGATTGATCTATACCATCAGATGGTAGTGGCTGATCTCAAAGCTACTCGATGTTGAGAACACATCGGTAGATGATGCACATGTGCTTGCTATAGAACAAGTTCACAGACACCTTGCCAGAGATTCTTCTATACAATTATAATACTTTGAGTGTCAACAAAATATCTCAGGTGATAGTATGTACTGTATAGTCCTTATGACCGAATATATGCTAAATGACCTTGCATATGGAACATTATACTTTGGTATTTACCGAACATTGGCATTACAACTGATGCATATGTACATGCCATGCATAATTGGAAGCATGCGAAGGGAGTAACCATCTAGCCAGGATTTGTCTCCTCCATATGGGATGTTAGTATCACAATAGAGTCAAATGGATCTATATTAAATCTCTGGCCAGTGCAGTAGATGAAACTATTAAGAGTTAACATGCGTCATCCAACCGATAACTATAGGATCGCATGCGACTCAAGGGTTTAATGTGTAGTTGGGTTTGACTCTAAACCATACCATAGACACCTTTGCGACATGGTCTTGATGAAGGGACCTGACTACATGAAATCTGTCATTGTAAGGGCCAGATTATATCATAGAGATTCCAGACTCATAAACAGATAATGACAGTTCTGGAACGAGGTCGGTATGCTCAGCTAAAGCTGCTACTGATCGGTGACACGATGTGATTATGTTCACTATTAAAGTATGAATCATGCTGTTAGAGTCTCACGTTGATGATAAACTCCTCACAAAAAGTGAAGGAAGAAACTTTAAGTATATATATGATATACAATGGCTAAGATCACAAAGGATTGTAATCACAAGAAGGATGAAGAAGTGGCTGTCAACTTAGCATGGGCTAGTCGACTAGTGGATTGCAACTAGTCGACTAGTTAGCTGGCTAGTCGACTAATGGTTTAGCCCTAGTCAACTAGTCAGGCTCAAATGCGTAAGTTGGCCCAGTCAGCTGACTAGTCGACTATTGTATGATACTACTAGACTAATGCTGACATGACAGGATATGAAATTCAAGATTTGATGCAGGATTTGATTAGGACTCAATCCTACATCAAATCTAATTCAAATTCTAAAGTTTTAATGTGATTAGAACTCCTAATAGATGCTTCTTCTTCTCTACACGTTAAGGGATAAATTGAGTTCAAGACGAACACCTAATCCGAATCAGATTCGGGTCACTATAGCGCAACATAAAGGTGTTTTCACAGCCCTTTGAAAACTCACCAATCTCTCTTGAGAAAGTCTCATTGTTTGAATATAATCAAACCTCTTCATAGAGGAAATCTATCACACAAAATCTAAAGTGTTTTCTTCTCCTTCTTCCTCGCTCAAGCAAAGCTTGGAGGTCGGTTCGAGTTATTGGAGGGCTCATGAATCGTGGATGTGTTCTTCATACCGTGATTCATCTAAGGCAATAGTTGGAGAGGAGAACTGATTCGAGGATAATATTACATATTTATCACATCATTTATCAACATTAATTTGTGCATATGTTATGTTTATGAGTGCTCGAATACATGCATTTTCTCTTTATCATTTAATATTAGAGTTTATCATCTATTTATGCACATAATACAATTTTTACAACTTATTTGGCTTCTGTTTTTTTTCAGGTGACGATGATAATTTTTCGAGTCCAACGGCTATTTTTTTCAGATTTTTCTACGATTGGAGATATTTTCTACATTTTCCGAAAGACGAAACAGGATTATTAAAAAAGAAAAATAAAAAGGGATGCATGTGAGACGCACGCGCGTGGCGCACACGCCCGCTCATAGAGCAGTACAAGTTCTAGCTGGTCGGGCGCAGAAACCCGACACGCTTGCTACAGTACAAACCCAATAAGGTGTTTTGTGCATATCTTGCTGGTTTTGGGTCCAAACCCGACCCAGTTTCGACCAAATATGAGATGGGACCATTTTTTTTAAGGGTTCTTAGCCCCCAAAACCACGATTTTCCAGCAGCTATACATGATTCTATGAGTTTTGGGCCTCCTGCATCCCTCGTTCTTTTCATCATCTTCTATATTTTGAGGGTTTGGAGGCCATTAATGGAGGCTTAGAGGCTTGGATGTGCAAGAAAAGAGAGGTAATCTTGCATTTTTAGGAGAACCTTGGTGACATCCTTCCCTTCTCTTGCGGGTGGTGGGGAGCTATGGGGATGCGACGTTAGCAGGGATGAGGAGGAAGAAGAGGGGGGTTAAAGTAGAAACGGTGTTTAAAACATATTTTTTCGACGTGGGGAGGGAGTGGTATGTGTGTGCAGCGATTAGGTCGGAGTGTACAGAATTAGCCGACCCCTACATGCCACAATTTCAGGTCTTTTCGTTATTTCTTTCCAACGTTGTCCTTTCCAACTGATGATGAGCCCTGATACTTTACTCTGATAAAACGCACCCGGGCCGCCCGGGGATTCAACACATCAGTCTCTTATCAAAATGTCCATAGACAACTCCTTTGTCAGATAGCTGGATGCCCTACTGTGCCCCTGCAACCCTAACATCCAGAAACCCTTTTGCACTACTCATAATTTTGGGCACATGCAAATCCCAAATGAAACCTAAAATAATCTAGACGAACTTCTAGGCAAGAAGCAAACAGCAATGCTTGAAGTGTTTTACATGCTACTGCCAAAAACCATCATAAACGATGCAAGACTGCAAATCATAGCACATTTTTGCAAACTGCATAAAAGTCTGTCTAGACAAACAAAAGGATCATATGTACACTGCTAGCTAGATTATTTTCCTGTTTAGTTTCCATGAATAAGGTTCCTAGTGTTCTCCTCAAGGTCTATAAATTTGTTTCCATGAGTGAGGGTGCATGATTGATGATCAGAGAGATAGAAGTCAATTGATGCTCTCTCTTTTTAAACAAGAAAAATGATTTGAGTTGTACTAGCTCGAATGATACAAAACCGAATTCTCAACTACAAATTTAGAGGCCATATTTTTCCATTTTTATTTGGAAGTAGAAAAGAAAATGATAACGAAGAGAAATAAACTCCAGTTTTCCCCCTCACATTTGAGTAGGATATACTGATTATATGAATGCTTATAATGTGAGATCAAAATTCTATTATTTTTTTCGAGGGAAATCTAAATTGTATGCATTCCTTCATCGATATGTTCAAAATATTGCGTTAAAATGCATCACTAAACAGATGAAATGATGGTAATATACGTACATGAACTAGCGATATAGCGTAAGAATGTGAATGTAAGAACAAACCCATCACTCTTTAACATTTCTTTCATTGATATTGTTTGTTATTAGTAGGAGTCGACATTTTAACTTGAAAAAAAAGTCTATTTTCTCGTTTTTAAAAGAGAAATTGAGTATTACAAAGACATGAGAATCAATAGATTTTTACCCCTAACAATTGCATCTACATGTATTTTAGTACCGAAAATGCCTACTTGCCCACATATATACATATTCTCGATGGCACAACCAATAGCTTAAACAACCTTAGATGGATCTCAAACTAACCATCATAGATCCTACACAAAAATAAAAGGAAAAATTTCATAACGTAACTCGGTAAATGAATTCTCTCGACTAATGTGAGAAATATTTTTAACTTGCATATTGGAATGACCTAAAGTACTTGAAGTTCTCAAAGGTGACTGCTAGGGTTTAGGATATATAGTTAGCTGTCATGCTGATGCATGCAAAAAATGAAAATAGATAGAAAACGAAAAGAAAAAGAAAGTTTATGGACACCAAATGCGAAACTCTCATATTAACACAAGAAGCAAAGTTCCAAATCCCAGCAACTGCACAATCCTTGGCTCTTCTAATCTATTTAATTTTAGACAATTTTTAAATAAGTTATATAAGCATGGGTTTGAATATTTAGTTTTTATTTATTTATTTATTTATTTTTACGGTATTTATATAATTTATATAAGAATGGTTTTGGATTTTTGGATTTTAATTTTTTTAGTTTTTTATGTTTGCTCATATGATGATTTATAAATTTAATCAACATGTCTCTTCATTTTCTCCTCCTCCTCCTCCTCATAGAAAGCAGAAAAAAGAATCATAATATCAAAACTAAAACTTTAGAAATCTTGTAATATCAAAACTTTCATCATGTATTTGAGTCATTTTCTTCCACTATGTTGCTATATTTTCCATATTTTATTAGTTATAAAAATCCCCCTTTTGGAATATTTCAATCATACTTGCAAGATCTGGAAAGTGATACTAAGAGAATTACTCATATTTTATTAGTTATAAAAATTCTTTCTGAGATCGATTTTCATTTTAATGTCAGTTCTGCTGCCGGTACGTAATATTCTCAGTTTATTATTCTTCTTTCAGTTGTGTATGTGTATGAGAGAGAGAGAGAGAGAGAGAGAGAGAGCCCTAGACTTCTACTCAAACCCAGAGATCTATAGCTTATTATTCTTCTTTCAGTTGTGTATGTGAGAGAGAGAGAGAGAGGGAGAGAGAGGGAGAGAGAGAAAACTTAATGCAAGAAGCTGCAAACCCAGGGATCTATAGCTTAATGCAAGAAGCAAACCCAGAGATCTATAGCTTACTAAAACTTAATGCAAGAAGCAAGCCCACAAAAAGCCCACATTTCATGCATATAACCACAGATCAATATCCAAAAACTAAAACAATAACGCAGAAAAAGTAAAAAAGATCAGATCTAACTATTAAAACCCTAACAACATACAACCTCAAAGCACAAGTATATGAACTACATAGAAATCAAATTATCATAGACAATAAAAATGAAAATAAAGAAAGAGAGAGAGAACGAAAATATGTTACCAAGGGCTTCCAAACTCAAAGAGCTTTCCCCGGCTTGAGAAGATGATGAGCGCAACCTCGGCATCGCAGAGGACGGAGAGCTCACACGCCTTCTTGAAGAGGCCATTCCTTCTCTTCGTGAAGGTCACTTGTCGGTTAATCTTGTTCTCGATCCTCTTGAGCTCAACTCTCCCCCTCCCCATCTTTTCTCTCCTAATTTGCTTTTGCTTCCCTTTTGTTTCTCTCCTTTCTCTTGTGACTAGCTATCCCAAAACAATGTAGTGGCATTAATAGAGGAAAGCGATAGGGAGATCTTTCTTTCCCTTTCCTTTTGCCCTTTTTACTAATAGTTTATACATAATAACTCTCACTTCATGTCTCAAAGTTACATAGGGAAGGTAAAATATTAATATGGGATTGTGTAGTTTGGGAGATATACAAGTCCTTCTAAATTTGGGATGTTTGTGGACCAAAAACGGGCAGTGAAATGCCAATAGCTTAGATTAGCTTAACAGTTTAGGTTTGTCATCTGCAGACTCCAAAGTCCACACTGCAAGTTGCTGCATTCTTCCCCATCTGGACTCATGTATTCTCGACAGTTCATGTGCAATCTCACTGCAACACTTGCAGTATAGTTGTAAACACAATTTAGGTAGCTTTCTTTCAATGGCAGCTGGGACCCAAGAAATGTCAGTTTGTGGAGCATTTTAGAAATCGTACTAGGGCTTTGTGTAAGTAGGTATCGTATATAGTTATTATTATCTTTACCATGTTACTGTATAATTAAAGAGTTTAATGGGAATCAGGAGGATAAGGAGAATTTTCCTCGGTCCACCAACTGCCAGGCCCCCACCATATGAAATTTTTTTTCCAATATGTTTTATACATCTCATGGATGTTCACCACACCAAAAATCAAGTGATTCCAACACTTTTTGCCCATCGATCCACCCATTCCAAAATCAACGGTATTATAACATAGAACTTTTTGCAACGTGTGGATCGATGGGCAAAAAGTGTTGAAATCACTTGATTTTTGGTGTGATGATCATTCATGAGGTGTAGAACATATTGAAAAAAATTTCAATAAAATATGGGAGGCTTGGCCGTGTCCACCTGATTCCCATTAAACTCATAATTGAAATTATTATAATAGTACTAAAGTTATTTCTATTTTTTAACCGAAGAGCCGGAAGCCACCCTCTTGGTAGCACAGTCCCAAATTTATTTAAAAAATTAAACCCCTCACGTATGGCAGAGGAATACCATGGTAACATAAAGGATATTCATGGTTCACACTACTAAGACAAAAACAAAAACAAAAAGCATAACATTAAACACCCGACCCACTAAAAACCCCAACAAAACGAACTAAAAAACATAAACTAAACAAGCCTATGTGAATCATCCATGTAAACATGCATGATATAAGCTGCACCAATTTTATCCGATCTATACAAAACCTTTGATAAAACCCGGGAACTGTGCACTACTAGTAAATAAATTCCTTGACAATTTAGATTGTTAGTTCAACTTGGTGGAGGAGGATATGATGGGTGTGGGCCGTGCGGCTGTGTAGGTGCAGTCTTTTTTCCCTTTTGTGTCTGTGTGTGGAGGGTGTGGATTAATACGATTCTAAAGATTATTATTATTATCATTATTAATTCTTCTTCTTCTTCTACTATTTTTCTTACTAAATCAATTTTTATTATTGGTGATACACCATCCAATACGGTGGTCTCAAGCACACCGTCTATAAAAACTAATGGCCCAAAAAATAAAGCAACCCTAATAGGACTTAACCTAGATGATGAATGATCTGTTTTCAGAGTTGAATGAGCAAAACATTCATTCATGAATCTTATATATAGTTTTCCTATTTGGAAGTAGGTGAGCAAATTTTCATTCGAAAACTCTCTCTCACATTTTATATTTCTCGCTTATGTTCCAATTAGAGTATCGGAGAAGTGAAGTGAATGCTGGTGCTCCCACTTGGGTTCGACTCGCTAACATTCTTGGTTGCTGACAATTCACGTGATCATCCACTGACGAATAGACTGGATCCAATAACGTAATATGACATCATTACCAGGAAGGTAAAAAGTACGTCATACAGAACACCTGAGCAAGGGCCCATGAGAATGGAGAGGGGCATGCCATGAGTTGGAGAATGATGATGAACATGGCTCTCCACCAACATAGTATTACATCAACACGCCCTCCACAAAATCAATTGTTCTTATTGTTGTTGTTGTTGTTGTTACATTATTAGTATTAATGTGATTGCTAGTGGTGTTGATTATTGCTTCTGTTGTAAAATAGATTAAATGGGACACACACACACAAAATTATGTGCGCTTATACAAAATGTATTCGAGTGATAAATATCTCTACTGTTTTAATGGAACAAGAATGTATATATGAACTTTCTTTTTTCGGAAGCCAATGATTTCTAATTGTTTGATTCAATGGACTCACAAAATACCCATGCAAGGCCAGCTAGTTGTGGAGAATGATGAGCCAAATGGTACGTATATGCCCTTCAAATTAATTATCAAATTTGCATGCTAACAACAAATGCATGTTAGATGAAATGCATACGAAACAAAAACGATGGCCATCAACATTCTTTATCCAAGCTTACCAAGCTCAACAAGCTTTACCATCAACAAGAGACTTGAAGGGGAACGATAAAGAACCCTAGCTAGGCGCAGGGAAGGATTGATCCCTGAAAAAGGGGAGTGAATATATCATTGCCCATGCTGTCAGAGGACCTGTCGGCCTCCGTACAAAGCTTCCTGCGTTTGACTCGTTGACTGTACCTATCCCCGCTCCTTTCGCGCTGCAACTTGACGAGTGAAATCCGGAAGGGCCAATTAAAACCCGCCGCGTGTCCTACTAAGTGAAAGGGCATCGTCCCGCTCTATGGACGGTGACAGCTGTCGGCGCACGAACCTACCCTCTCCTGTTTATTGGACGTTTGGGCCCCCGTCATGTACCGTTAATGACATCTGTATCCTCGATCTTGGATCAAGCTCATGTAAGATGACGGTCCAAACCCAACCCAGTAGAAAATTCGGATTCGGATTTGACTTCGGGTTGGATAAATCTTTCATTCATATAGGCATTCCGTCAATTTCGGGTTCAACTAAACTTATGCAAACATTGATAAAAGTTGTTTCTTATTGCGATATATAGTCAGATTCTGCTCGGCCGACCGGCCTCGAAGGTCTTCCTCGTATTACACGTCAGCGAAGACATCAGACCTCCGTACTACCAATTTGTGGTGGGGAAAAATCCTTGCGTCGTCTGTGGGAACGAGATCATCACCCACGTCATACACTACACCTATTATGGACCAGCACAACGCCGGGGGGCATACAAGCCGCCTATCCTGGAGGATGGCAGCTACTCGCCACCCGACGCTGACTTCGACCACTCAGTTGAGGGAACGTCTGAATCACATCCAATGCGAGCAATTCCACCTGTTCGCCGGGGAGATGAACACCATTATCCAAACGCTAGCAGCAGTACTAGTGCAGCAGCTCACTGGTCCGCAACACCCGCGGATGGGGACCCGTCGGGATTCCCAGACCACCCGGGGCATCGCCCCACATTGCGCTCCGCTATAGTCGCGAACCATGACGGAGGGTACCTGAACTCGGAGCAACGGTTCGTGCCGTCCTCCTTCTCTCCTAGCAGTCCTGAACCCCCATTTCCATCCGACGCGATGAGAGACAAAGAAGCGGGCAGACCCGGGATGCACCGTCTGTGGCCACATCCAAACGGTCGCGGTCGGCCCGAGAACAATCAAGCGACCGCCCAACCATTGACGACTAACGAGGACGGAGTAGGAGTACTCTCCGTCGAAAGAGACGAGTGGACCGCAGAGAGCGGCGCCGAAGGGAGACCTCCCGACCGCCAACCCCAATGCCCGACTCAGGCGGGCGTGGAAGTGGTCCCTCACACACCTCCGCCGGCCAGCCCAGGTGCAACGGCCTGTTTTTGTTTTACACGTATTTCCGTAATTAAACAATTTTAAAAGAGTTTGAAAAATGAGTTAATAATTTTTTTTTATTTTTTTCGTAACTCAGATTTAAAAATAGACTTCATATTCGTGTTTCTCATCATGATGCGAACCCGTTGTATTTTTTTCGTAATTTTTCGGAGACGTTTAGTTCGGAGACAAAATCGTAATTTCATTTATATTATTAATTTTACTAATTACCCTTTTTACTAATTACACTTAGTAATTTCATCTTAATTACCATTCTACCTATTATAATTACCATCTAACAGCTTCAGAAGAAAACGTTTACACGTTTTCTTTCAGCTCATCTCTTCATGCATCCCCTCGACTTTGGTAAGGGGACAACCCACCAACGGCACACTTAATATCATTAATTATATTATTTTTAATTATCCCTCTTAACTTATAAATAATCCCTCCTTTAATCCCCTCACCCTTAAACGACAGCAGCCTCTCTCCGTTCAAATTCTTCGGCAACCTCTCGATCCATCCCTCTTCCCTTGCCTCTGGTGGCCGCCGCCCTGCTCACCGACCTCCTCTCCCCGTCGAAGATCTTGACGACGTCGCCGCCCCGCCCCGCTGTCGAGGAACGGCAACGAAGCGTCGTCGAATACCCAGTGAAGCCCCACAGCATGCAGGCTTCGCTCGCCCGCAACGCCTCCCGCCGGCGACACCATCGCCCGCCGACCCTCCTCCTCGTTGCCACCTTCTCATCCACCACCACCGTCGTCATCTCCATCTTATTTCTCAACAAAACAACCCACACCAGAACACCCATCGCCCAAAACAAAATTTAGCCTCCATCAAACCCAAAATCAAACACCAAAATCTGAAATTGAGGGAGAGATACAAAATCGTCAAACCCAAAATCAAACCCAAAATCAAACACCAAAATCTGAAATTGAGGGAGAGATACTCAAAATCAAACACCAAAATCAAACACCCAAAATCATCACCCAAAATCAAACATCAAACCAGAACACCCATCGCCGCACCCCCTGCAGCACCCACTTGCCGCTGCCCTGCTCCACCTGCCGAGCCCCCCTTGATCTCCATTCCCTGCAAGAAACAAAGAAAGTAAAGAAAGAAAGAAAGAATAGAAAGAACAAAGGAAGAAGAGAAGTCAAAGAAGTCAGGTGAGAGTGAGATGGGTAAGTTATTTAAGTTATTATATATGAAGTTAGTTCTTTTTATTATTATAAATTATTTTTAGTTAATGTTATGTTAGTTATAAAGATAGATACAGAATTAGTTTTATACTAAGTTTTTATTAATTAGTTTATATTAATACAAAGAGTTAGTTTAAGTTATAATAATATTTTAATAATAATTTAAGTTATATGTTTACATTAATTTATATGTTTTTATTATAGTTGCTAGTTAAATATGTTAATATAGTTATAAACAGTAAAACATATTGTTATAAACACTATTATATATGGTAAGCATTATTATATAATATGATTTTTAATATTATATAATATGATTTTTAATAGTATTTTAATAGCTTAAAGACTTTTAACTTAATACCATAAATCTGTTGACTCAGAAACATCCGCGGCTTTCTTACAATCTCAAAGACCCCAAAATCAGCAAATAGGCAAGTGTGCATTTTTCTACATGATTTAAAACGTTGCTTCATTTAAATATTACTTTACATCATGATTCCCACTCATGCAAATTTACATATATTAACATTCCATGTCTTGTACCAAAATGAAATGCAAAACATTGCTGGACGTATATGAATTGCTTGAAGTACTTGAAAATCATAGATATTCCATGCCAAGATTTAGCTATCTTGTGGGCCGGTTTGGCTAGTCTGACTCGTGTTCCAGTACTACAACTCATGATGGCCGGTTTGGCAGATTCTGGCTCATGGTCTAGAAAGTACACATGGGTTGGGTTGGGTTCGCGGGCACAAGTCGGTAGTAAAAGGGTCACCTTCGAGGGCACGAGAAGGTAGACCTGGTAGCAGACTAAAGACGTGAACCTTAGTGCACTAAATTGAATACACTCTTGAACATCTTGAAAATGCTATATCGAAAATGTACGACATATAGAATTGCTTTTGCTTTCACTTACAATAGAACTGCCATGTTTTTACTGCCATGTTTTCACTTAAATAGAACGAACATGTTCTCACTTATAATTGAACTGACATGTTTTCACTTATAATAGAACTGCCATGTTAATATAAAATCTCTTCTTACTGCTTAGATTGTAATTGCTCATTCACTACTACAAAATGGACCTTTAATAGCACACCTTTAACAGCGCTTGCCAATTATAAGCGCTGTTAATTAGAGGCATATATAATAGACAGCGCTTCTTTCTGCAAGCGCTGTTAAAGATTGGATAATAGACATCGCTTCTTTCTGCAAGCGCTGTTAAAGGTCGGATAATAGACAGCGCTTCTTTCTGCAAGCGCTGTTTATTAGAGACACTGATAATAGACAGCGCTTCTTTTTGCAAGCGCTGTTAAAGGTCAGATGATAGACAGCGCTTCTTTCTGCAAGCGCTGTTAAAGGTCATATGATAGACAGCGCTTCTTCCTAAAAGCGCTGTTAAAGGTTAGAAGATAGACAGCGCTTGTTCCTAGAAGCGCTGTTAAAGATGATGAAAATTTTCCCCCAAAATTTCGCTGTCGCGGGCTTCCCCAAATGTTTTAATCTTTTCGTTCCCCCGTTTATGTCATTGTCCTTTCTCACCTCCTTAAACCCTCATCCCTCCCCCAATTATCCGCTGTTGCCACCGATTTCTTCCTCCCCTTTGGCGATGAATCAGATGACGAAGAAGAGGATGAGCTCTCAGGCTCCGACGACTCACGCTTCACCGGTGACCCGGCTTCATCCGCCCTGATCCGGAGTGGGAAATTGAGCAGTGCGCGTGACCCGCGGATGCGGTACGCCGCCTGGTCGTACGCCATCGTTGCATGCTCCGCCGACTCGAATGTCCCCAGCCAAACCCTGGCCCCGTTCTTCGCCGGATCCCTGATCTCTGCCGTGAATTTCCCCCACGGCCGCTGCCTCACGCCCCTGTAATGCTTCCCCCACGTCCAATCACAAGATCCCTTCAGATCTGATCAAGATCCCAAGGTCAGACCCAGATATCCGATAACAAAATCCAACCCTAGTTTATCTTCTCTTCATCTATTGTCATCAATCTAGACCCTGTTTTCTGTCTATAAGTTTTGGTTTTTTGGATTAGGGTTTTAGGTGAGGGATAGGAGATGCTGGTGAAATTCGAGACAAAGAGCAATCGGGTGAAGGGTCTGAGCTTTCACGGCAAGCGGCCATGGATCCTTGCTAGTCTCCACAGTGGTGTGATCTAGTTGTGGGATTATTGCATGGGAACCTTGATTGATTGGTTTGATGAGCACGATGGCCCCGATCGTGGTGTTCATTTTCATAAATCTCAGACTCTATTCGTCTCTGGAGGTCACACATTTGATTAATTTCGTATTTTTGTTGTTTTGTTTGAGATTTGGGTTTAAATTAATATCTGTTTAATTGTGTAGATCCGGAAAATTTCGTGTATAAACCTTGAACTGGACTTGTTTCCCGTAGACTTTGATTAATGTTAGGATCTGATATCTGTTTCTCTAGATTGTAGGAAGACGTTTTTTCATGATATTGCGAAGAACCAACATTGCTTGAAACTGTTATTTAGGTCACTAAATATTACCTTGTTTTTTGGGGTTAGGACTCTGCATTGGATGCTTCTATATTAAATATTAATTTTCTAGGTGTATTTTCTATATTTCCATTTCTGCTTCAAACTTGATTTTGGATACTAATTTCATGTTATGCATCCTTTCAGTTTGGCAGTCAATTTCTTGTTTGAATATATGAACGTTTGGTGCGGTTAAATACATCTGAATAACAAATTCAGTGTATGTGCTTCCTTGTTGAGCGATTTTTATACCAAACACATCCCTTTTAGGATCGATATTAATCAACTACTCCGGCCCATATTTGAGTATTGAGAAGAAATAGATTTCTCTGCATGAAATGGAGTTGCATATGCTTGTGTATCTATGTACATCAATGCACAATGTTAGCTCTACATCTACTTTCCATCCGTTGCAATTTTTTTTATGACGATCACCTTCCTATCGCAGTGAAGTTCGTTACTTCCTATGAAGAAGAGTATATTCGGGAAATTGTTCAGACAATTCTTGAGCATATACTGAAGTCAGAGGGGAAAGACAAAAAGATCAACAGATAATGATACTCAACTGTAGAGATCAATCCAGCGAGTTTTTTTCCGTAATTTGGTAGGAAGCTTAACCAAAAGCCCATGCATTGTAAGTAGCTACGAGAGAAATGATATCATGGCTTAGAGAAGAAACGTATTTTCTTTCTTTTCTTCTATTTCAAATGTTAAAGCTGCCAAACATGGAAAAAAATCACAATTTTCTCGTTGGATTATTAATCGATCCTGATAAAGTAAACAATACAAAGAGATTGGTATGCAAGAAGTTCCACGCTTAATTTTGAGAACAATGGAGGCAAGGAGTTTCCACTATGAATAATTTCAGAGATTGGTATGCAAGAATAATTTCAGAGTAGGTCGACCTTGATGAAGAGGCCTTGCATATATCATTCTAGCCGTTTAGATGCATTCCACTACGAAAATTTTCTTTATATAAGAATGCAAATTGGATATGTGACTTGAAGTTTACATGAGCTTGGTGGAATGTTTTTTTCTTGCAGAGTTGCTGATGAATAGGGTTCCAATATATTCAAAATGTCCATTTGCACATGAGTGACCAAGGGTGTTAATATCAGAGATGATGATAAGCGGTAGCATGACAGTATTAGCATATAAACCGGTAGTTCCTTTTTACCTTTTGTTTGGCTGAATTTTGATTCATTCTTGCATACATTAGCAATTTGGAGTATTCTTTTATTTTTGGTTGGAATTCTGCTTATACTTAGTTAATTTGGTGTTTAGATCCATTAATTTTGAAATATCTTGAAAAGGTAAGCAATTGAAATAAATGTGATGATTATAATTGCCCAAACTTCATGCTCACAATCAGGTTGCATTGCAGCTTGCCCAATCCTACCGAAGCCACAAAAGTGAACTCCTATCAACTAACGATTTAAAAAAATCCAAATTTGCAAAAGGTGTTCCTAAAGATAAACGCAAACCAAAAGACAAGTTGTTCTCTAAAACAGCGGAGATACATATATTGAAGCTCTAGGAACCAACTGGCCACAAAATTTATACCATGTTGAGACTGTCGAAAATAATATAACTAGCAGTCTTCCCTTCAAACTAATTGCCAACTCCAGCACTAACATGTGTCTGCTCCATAGACATCAGCTTAGCTTTTTGTTTATTGCCCAAGCACTATAATCCACAAATATTGATCTTGAGCTCACCTACATGCCAAAAATGTTGCAATGCTGCTTCACCTGGGAGATTTTTTTCAGCAATCTCCTGTTTAATGAGGTGGTGCCGATTAAAAAAAATCATAACCAAAAACCTTCATGAGCCTGGAAAAGAACAAAAGCGGACAGCTAGGATATCACATACATTTAATCCATTCTCTCAGTTTGTTTGCTGCAAAGCATTCTCCCAAATTCTATAACAATGGCGGGTCTTTTCATTGGACTGCCTGCCAATCGCTCAAGGCCAATCTTTCTCGAGATCAGTTGGCAGCATAGAGTTTTTCTTGCTGGACAAAGAAAAATTAGGAAAACTTAAAGCGAAGTATACAACGGAGAAGGAAGAACTCAAAAGCAACAGATTTTAGTACATTAGAGAAACAATTCGCTACAAGGGACTTACAGATTAGTACTTACAGATTAGTTTGCAAGTAGAGTCCGGGGCATTGAGTATGGCCCTGCTAGGAAACAGTCTGATCCCGCAGAGAGTTTCAAGCTTAAACAGATGGTAGTTATTTTCTTCTGAAAGTATGATGCAATCTTTTATTTTCTTCTGAGAAATGGTTCTTATGCTGTTGACTAAACTGAATAATTTTGTCATTCTTTTTCCTGCCTTAGACAGAGAAATTCCGGCAAGAAGAGAAGGATAATACAAGGTTAAGTGAAAGCCTCCAGTTGCTACAACTAAAGTATGCATCAAGGGAGAACGTTTTTAAAACTCTTCAAGAAAAGGTAAATCATGGAAGTTAAAGTTTCTACTTACTTCTTTATCCTCATTTTCCCTATTTCTACAACTACTCAACCAAAAGAACTGCATCAAACTAATATATTTTAATCAGTATATTTCTGAAGAGAAATTTCTTAATTACAATATTTAACTGTCGGAAGAGATGTCACTTGTTTCTTTGCCTTTTGTTTTAATCAATGAATGATGATCCTACGTTTACATTTGTTGTGACAGATAAGGGATGGTGAACAAACCTGCAGAAACTATCAAATGAAGGTATGTTCAGGAAAGGCATCTGCCAAATCTCTAGGAAGTTAATGACCCTCTCTACATGCATCTCTAAATATTTTATCTGTACTACATGTACATCCAGAAGGGAGAGGGGTGCAAACATTTGTCGATGTGTTTGCAAGACTCCCTTCTACATTTATAAATCATGAATGAAAAAAAAATATAGTATAAGCGACTCTCAAATGCAAATGCCAGTTGGCATCTGCAGCTTCGACGGCTTATAGGCATTATTTCTATCAAATTTATAATTGTGATCTAGAGTCTGCTTGTTCCGAATGCATTGGGCCATATGATAAAATTTTTGCAATAGTCACCTGTAAAATATTATAAATTAAGCTCATACAGTACTTGATCATTTTAGCAAGTACTTTTTCCAAAATTATTTTTATTACAGAAGAATTCTATTCTCTTTTTCCATGTGTGTGATGCACATGTGATATAATGCAGCAAACTATGTCTGAATGTGGCAGGTTAGCGATCTTGAAAATCAAATAGCTGATGAGAAGAATGCGAAAGGTCAACTAGGAAGCAAAGATGTGGGCAAATATTACAAGCCACCACTTGTTCCCATCAAGGTCAGAAAGGCAGATAAATACATTTTTCGTTAGTTTTCTATTACAGGGAGGAATTTCTAATGGGGAAACCATATAAATGAGAATAGCTTTTAAACCAACGTCTACTATTCGGGTATGCCTATTTTACTGACATTCTTTCACATGATTGAATTTTAAAATTAGCAAGATAGCAGTGGCAGATTAAAGTAGCATACGTGATATTGGTTTTTACTGGGCAATAGGTACTATTGCTGTGACAATCCTGCCAACTTGAATACTATGCATCTATGTTATTTTCATTAACAATCTTAAGTTTCTCATCCTTTCTGCACCAGATTCTTCTTTCTTTCATTAAGAACAATTCTGGCTTTGATGAAATTTGAAAATGTTTTTTGCTACATGAAACTGCATCTATGTTTTTTTGTCTACTTGGGCCACAACAATGGCAGTGATCCCATTTTCATGACAGATAGACATGTCCAACTCCTCTCTAGTGTCTTCTCTAGGTACATGATCATATCGTACAACATTTTTGGACTAGTTTCTCACTTGTATGCTTATTAGTTTGTCAGTATATTAAGTTATTTACTCCCCATTTGCAGAGAAGATGAAGCAAAGCAAGCCATGTTATATAGCTATAGGCATAGCTTCTCTGGCTTTGCTGCAATTATTAACGCGACACAAGCCTGCACATTGGCTAGTAAGATTTTTTGTTTTATGTTTTTTCTCGCATTCCATTGAGAGAAGTTTTGCGTATAGCACACATCAGGACTATTTTATGTCATGATGCTTTATACGAAGCAGCATAGAATATCAACCTAACCGTAACCTGCAAATTTTATACGATATTCATTAACCTGTGACCATAGGAGATGTGATATTGATCCATGCATCTGAGATAGCTAGCCGTTATTGATACTAATGACTGAACCCAAATCAGTTGTTATTTATATTCAGAAACTTTGCATGCACTGTACTGTAAGATGGATTTTAGCTCCTCCTTCCTTAATGTTTTTTTCCTTCTATTTAAATCTCCCATAATACAATCAGAAAAAAGTTTGATATTCAGAAATCAGACAAAAGATCTAGTTGGTCATAAGCAGTTCCCAATTTCATTTGAAGTTTCTTTTGACAATAATATAAGCAATTAAATTGCTTATGTGTATATATAATGTAGGGATGGATGGAGTTGTATCCGTGTTTAGAAGCAGGGCATTGAGGCTTGACACTACCAGAAGCTGGGACTTCCTGGGCCTCACCTTAAGAGGAGGCACTGATCAATCTACACCCATTCAGCGGAAGTATGGAGACAATGTGGTTTTTGGCATCTTCGACACAGGTAAGTTTTTCCATCTTTTTTAATTATATGCATTACTTGCACCAGATTTAGTACTGATGTTATAGTACTAAATATGTTATAGTACTGATGCTTTGTTAACATGGGATTAAATCATTTTTTATTAGGTAAAAAGTATGTGGAGTTGCATGCCTTTGTACTTAATAATATATGAACATAGCATTAGACTTATCATCAATTACTTGTTGGTGGGGAATTATGTAAATTAACTTGCTTTCCAAACAAACATTGTGGTTTTGGGGAATAAGATAAGATTTTAAATATAATGCAGGATTTTAGATATAATGCATATTTTTTTCATCAACTAATTAAGATGAATTCTTGTATTAGATTGTGACTGAATACTGATGTTTTGTATCAGTGATGCTTGAACTATTGAAAATTTTCTTTTCTTTGAAGTCTCTCAAATTTTGTTGCCAGAATGATACTACGTATTTCGGAGCATTGGTAGGCCGAGTAGCTAACAGGATCGGAGGAGCACGATTCGTTCTTGGCGGAGTCCCTCACAGATTATACAAAAACGACAACGGAAAGAACTGTCTTCATGGTATGTTCCTACTTTTCGATCCAATTTGGGGGGAAAATGGAAAATTTTGGTTAGTAATCACTTGGGCAATTTTGGTTCAGATGGGCACAGAGGATTCAGCCAAGTCTTTTGGAGTGTACAAGAGAGGGTTGATGATGGTGAAGCCCCATACATCAAGTTTTATTACCACAGCTTTGATGGTAAACAAGGTAATACGTATGACTATAGTAATTCGATAAATGTTTGATCTCGAAACTCTCAGTATCGTTTTCTGCAGGTTTCCCTGGTGCCCTCGATGTGTACGTCACGTACAAGATCACATCAGACTACGAGCTGCACATCTCAATGGAGGCGAAGGCCCTCAACAAGGCCACGCCTGTGAACCTCGCCTAGCTCAGCTACTGGAATCTCAACGGGGAAGGTAGCGGCATGATCCTGTTGCACGCTGTCCAGATCTTCGGTGACAAGATCACCCCGGTCGACGATAACCTCATCCCCACGGGCAAGTTCGCCGGGGTCAAGGGCACTCCCTACGACTTCTTGGAGCCCAGGGAGGTTGGAAGCCAAATAGGCGAGGTGAAAGGAGGGTACGACATCAACTACGTGGTGGGCTCTCCGGCCATGGATGTGATGAGGAAGGTGGCGGTCGTGGAGGCCCGCAACGGGTCGGGGAGGACGCTGGAGCTGTGGGCAAATCATCCCAGGGTCCAGTTCTACACCGGCAATTTCTTGAAGGATGTCAAGGGGAAGCACGGCCATGTCTATCCCCAGTACGACGGCTTGTGCCTCGAGACCCAAGGGTTCCCCACCTCTGTCAACCAGCCCAACTTCCCGTCGCAGATTTTTGAGATGGAACCCGCTCTGGAATGTATATACTGCTGTCGGGAAATGTATTTACAAGGATTAATTTAATGGATAATGACTGATAAGTTTTACATGTGATAATGTTTTTTATTTGTATTACGGATCATCTTCCAATATCAATGCATATTGTCTTAATTTATGTGATTGTTGAATAAAAGCAATTTAATTTGATTGTTTCTTGTAATGATTGTTTCTTGTAATTTAATGTTATTGGTGGCTTATTTAAGCATTCACTACTACAAAAAGGACCATTAATAGCACACCTTTAATAGCGCTTGCTAATTATAAGCGCTGTTAATTAGAGGCACATATATTAGACAGCGCTTCTTTTTGCAAGCGCTGTTAAAGGTCGGAGAATAGACAACGCTTCTTTCTGCAAGCGCTGTTAAAGGTCCGACAATAGACAGCGCTTATTTCTGCAAGCGCTGTGTATTAAAGACACAGATAATACACATCGCTTGTAGAAAGAAGCGCTGTTAAATGTCAGACAATAGACAGCGCCTTTTTCTACAAGCGCTGTTAAAGGTCCAAATAGACAGCGCTTCTTTAGAACAAGCGCTGTTACAAGTCCCAATAGACAGCGCTTGTTTGATACAAGCGCTGTTAAAGGCCACCCTTTAGCAGCGCTTGCACAAACAAGCGCTGTTAAAGGGGGGCCTTTAACAGCGCTTTCATAAACAAGCGCTGTTAAAGGCCCCCCCTTTAACAGCGCTTGTTTGTGCAAGCGCTGCTAAAGGGTGGTCTTTAACAGCGCGTGTATCAAACAAGCGCTGTTAAAGGTATTATACATTCACGGGTTCGCAATATCGATCGCTCCGAAGCCCGACTCATGTAATCGCTTTAACAGCGCTCCGAAGCCCGACTAAAGGTAAATTCCCATCGCGCAGAAGCTCCGCTGCCATCTTCGTGCGCTCCGAAGCCCTAGGTCGTCCGCTGCCGTATTCGTTGCGCTCCGAAGCCCTAGGTCAACAGCGCTCCGAAGCCCGACTAAAGGTAAATTCCCATCGCCTTACTCCTCTCGGTGGTCAGTGTGGGGCTCCACCGTCTCTTACTCCTCTCGGCGGTCGTCGCCTCCCTCTGCCTCCTCTCGTGCCCGCTCGTCCACGGCACCGACTTCCAGTACTGCGGTAAGTGTTTCACCCGTCAAATCTAGGGTTTATTTCTTTTGCGCGGACCTTTGCTGTGATTTCTTTGTCTGGATTCGTCTATTGAGTGGGGAAATATCCAATCTTTTCTTAGCTACTACGAGTTAATTGTGTGTTCAATGGCTTGTGTGGTCACCTGGTGGTTCGTTATATGGAATTAGATTAAACCAGCCAGCAATGCCATACAATTCAATCATCATGACTCCTTAATTAACTTTATAAACGAAAAAGGTAGAGACTTTCTTTGAGCAGAATGCGGGATCAAACCCTATAACGGTGAATAATCTCACAAAAACCTGGAAACTGGATTGTACATAATTGAGAGGTGGAAACAGAAGGTGTAGAGTATGAAGATGTTTATAGATGGTCATTTGCTAATTTTTTTTAACCTTTTGCGAAACTGCACCTAAGCCCAAGAAGCTATGTGGTTAGCAAAAATATGTTCATTTTTACAGCCTGTTGATATCAACTTTGGATATATAGCATAGCTTATGAGAGCCGCATTGGGATCTTATCTACCCTGATTGTTCCGTGATCTGAGACATTGCTGGCTCTCAGTGTATGTTACTATAATAACAACACCGAGTCTCAGATTGACTGGATAAATATATTTTTCTTTAAGGTTACCAATCCCAATATTTTTTTTCAAGTCCATGATTTTCGATTATGCTTACTTAAACTATGCTTTATAGCATAACAGGGAACGAACAGGTTCCTTAATTCAATTGAGCTACATTTTTCCTGTTAGCACTAATTTAATTTTGTTCTTTGTAGACCTTAATGGAAACTAATCATTGCTTGTCGTCTATATAAAATTATAGCTCAACCCATTCACACTATCCTAAGAGTACTTCACTAATTTTTTACTTGCCTTCACTTTTTATTTAACTTCTGGAAAAAAGTCAGAAGCTATTATCACATTTGAGGTGTTAAGGTTACTGTGACAGGTACATGACAGACACAAATAAAAGAATAAATGCTAGAATAACATGATGAATGATTAACAACAAATATTGTGTAGATGTTACATGTTTCTTTCATATTATGGAGATGAAGTTAGTGATAAATCAGCAGTTCATATTTCTTTCATATTATGTTCATTCCAATATTTCTTTCATTGTTTTACTAGTTGCCTAATTGATCATGAGAGAATCGGATCACATCTATTTGTTTTAAGTACATACCTAAATGTTCTTTTTTTATCTGCTTATTATTTGCTGAAGTAAACGTTTACTATATGCTATATGTTAAATTGCCAAGTTACTGCCCACATAGGAGAAATCAAGAGTTTCATGACAATGTTATTGACCTATGGAGGAAATACTTGAAATTTTATATTAATGTATCTTTCGGGGAGCTATTTACCAAATAGGGCATATGTTAAACATTGCATATTATTTCTGTCCTTTTTCCCTCTCTGATTTGGGTAAACACTAAACATGGCATTCATATGGACTTGAACTAAAACAATTGAATGTAGATTACTGTCAAGGTACAAACTCTATCCTAAATGATGTCAATGGAGTTTGCTGTTAGGATTTTATCCATATGTTAAAATGTTGATAACAGGATAGGTACATAGAATCTCTAATAACATCACGGATACAATCATTTTAAATTGTCCATGAAACAGGATAGGACAGAAACATATGAACAACAGAAATAATACTGCTGTTCATGAAGCGCTATTCACGTATGGTACATGCGCTGTCTAATATCTGTTTTGCTACTTTTTGTGTGTCCATTGATTTTTATTGCATCAAGAAAATCCGAATAAATTTAATGTCTACCTAAATCCTATATGTTGAAGAATTCATATTGTAATTTTGTTGAGTAACCTTGTCTGCTATTGCTCAGCGAATATTTTTGCATGACTTTCATGATGCAACTGGCAAAATCAATGGAGTAGTCTTCTGGAGTATTCATATATAATGATTATACATGTCCTTGGTCAAATTCTATGATGAAAAAGACAAATTGGTATTTATCTTAGTTTTTGTGTTTGTGCCGTTTGGATTTGTAGGAGAGTTGAAAACTAGTCATCAAGCGACGCAAGATCGCATAAATCAGTATATTGCATTTTTTGTAATTTCATTAATATTTTTCAGCATATGCATATAACTGTGTTTTTTTCCATATTCGTTGGCTCATTAGCCTTCTACTTGCATTCAGACCTTAAACTCTCGAATAACAAAATAACTAATGTTAATAATTTTTTTTGTTAGATTGATATATATGGATCGAAAATGGATGTCGGCAAATCGTTTATCGAAAGAATACGAGGATGGAGTGAAAGAGTTCATTAGATTTGCAGTTGATTGATCACTCCTTATTTTACACTTTTTTCCCGCATGTTTGCATGCCATTTAGATCGCCCAAATCATGTTTTTCACGATATATCGACGATATTGCGATGCTTTTCACGATTTGTTGTTTTTGCCGCATTTCAGGTGATTTGGCGCGATTTGGAGTGATCTCGAGATACGCCTACTCCAGACGGTCACCGAAGACCTCCCCGAGGGGTATTTTGCTGTTGGAGAGGAGCGGAAGAAGAACGGACGTCGCAGGAGCGACGAAGAGGCCAAAATAAGCAGATTGGGCATGTTTTGTGTCCCACTCGGCCGAGTGGAGAAGCCACTCGGCCGACCAGCGAGACACCGCTCGGCCGACCAGTTCAGACACGACTTCTATGTGCACTCGGCCGAGCGACGGAGACCACATTGGCCGAGTGACGAGACCCCGTCCGCCCGAGTGGCGCCCAGACGAAGCCCTTCAATAATCCCCAAGTTACTGTTTTTCGGCTACCTGAGCTTCAGAAGACCCACTCGGCCGAGTGGCTTATCCCGTCCGCCCGAGTACCATGAAGCCGTCGGCCGAGTGACGACAACTCACTCGGCCGAGCCGCCCCCGAAATGAAGACCCCTGAAGATCGATACTTACTGGAAAATTACAGGGTTTTCACTCGGCCGAGCGACTTTTGTCACTCGGCCGAGTGCGACGCGCTGCCTGTAGCGAAAATTGCGGAAAACAGGCTGCGCAGGGGTATTTTGGTCACAGTTTTGGACGATTTTGGGGGCTATTTAACCCCTGTTTTTACCCTAGTTTTGAGAGCTTCTTCTTAGATTTTTTGCAGCTTTTTAGATTAACTTTTTTGCTTTATTTTGGAGATTGGAGAAGAGACAAAGTTTGATTTTTGTTGGATTAATTGAAGAACTCCATTGGTTTGCATCTCCTTTCCCTAAAAATTCTATTTTTATTGCATATCTCAATATTGTGATGAATTCTATTGCTTATTTCATTGATCATTTTTGTGATCTTGCTATGAATTGCGAGTAGTCGCCACGTCTTGGGGCGTGGGGATGAACCCTACGAGCCCAATTTCATATTTGTGATGAATTAGTAGAAATTTTGCTAGAATTGTTACTAGAGATTAGATTGTGATTGATTTACTACGGATGGCTAGGAATTCACATCGATTGGGATTTGCAAGAGATTGGATCCTAATTCGATAGGAAACCCTAGAAATCCGAATTGGGTTGGAATCGAATTTCTGTAGTATCGGTTTGCAAGAGATTGGACCGATACTATGGTTTCCGATTTCAATTCCGCGCCAATACCCGTTTGCAAGAGATTGGACGGGTAGGAACTATCCCAATCTAGGTCGTGAGCCGAGTTTGCAAGAGATTGGACTCGGTGCGCGATTGGACAATGATGTTGATCCTAATACTAGCTTCCCTAGGCTAGGGTTTGCAAGAGATTGGACCTGAGCCTAGGATAGCTATAGACCGGCAACAGCGCGAGAGCGTGAGCTTGGTTCTACATTCAGTTGCAACTAGTTCATCCAAAATCTTATTCTAGCGATTTTGATACCGATGAACCACATTCATGAAATACGGTGAGTAGCGGGGATTCCCCATTCCCTAGACGTTCTTTATTTGATTTGATATTTTCGCACTTTGTCTGACGATTGTGACAGGATCGCCAAAGGCAAATTTCTCTCTTCTTAAATAGCCAGGTTGATCGGAGCAAGCACGGTCATTCGTCCTCCCTGTGTTCGATAACCCGCTCGCTGCTACACCGTGCACTTGCGGTAAAACTACAACCGTTCTTTTGGGTTACGTCCCGGAGCGATCAAGTTTTTGGCGCCGTTGCCGGGGAGGCGATTGCGTTTGATCTTACCACGCTAGCTATTCCTTTTTTTATTTTATTATTATTTCCATTTCTTTATCTTTACCTAACCCTTCCACGGTACTAATCATTTCTTTGAAACTCTGTTGTCCATGTGCATGTACACGAGATCTACGGTGGACCCTGAAGCTATATTATTTGATCCCGAGATCGAACGTACCGCGCGGAGACTTAGAGCGGAAAGGAGACAAAATCCGGAAGGGCGGTTTTTGACCAACCCGGAAACTGCGGACCAATTAGCGGCAAGGATGGCGAGGATAATTTCTATTCGAGATAGGCTTCGGCCTAAGACCTCTTCTACGACCTCATCCATTGCCGTGCCGGAGTTGGCGGCTGACAAGAACTTCGAGCTAAAGACTGGACTAGTGGTTCTGATGCAGCAGGATCCATTTCATGGGAATGCCCATGAAAACCCTCATTACCACATCCAATTATTCTTGTCTAAGTGCGCCACATTTCAGATGCCGGGGGTCTCCATCGATGCCATCAGACTGCGTCTCTTCCCCTTTACGCTAAAGGACAAGGCACTCTATTGGTTGAGGACGCAGGCTGACGGAGTTTTCACCTCTTGGGACGAGTTGGCAAGTGCATTTATTGACAAGTTCTATCCGCCATCCAAGACGGTGAAGATCCGGAGCGCTCTCATGTCCTTCAAGCAAGGACCACAGGAGACGCTCTATGAGGCTTGGGAGCGTTTTAAGGATTTGCAGCATCAATGCCCGCACCACAGCATAGAAGATTGGGAGCTAGTTCATAGCTTCTACAACGGTCTCCAATCGGGGACCAAACAAATTATTGATGCCGCGGCGAATGGTGCTATCTTGTCAAAGACTCCCGAGGAAGCTACGACCCTAATTGAGGAGATGGCCTCAAACAACCAACAATGGGGTGATGAGCGAGGACACTCCACGTCCTCCTTGAAGCCGACTAGTATCTATGAGGCGAAGGCCGTAGCGGAGCTTACAAGCAAGTTTGATTCTCTCCACAAGGTAGTGGAGAGATTGGAGAAGTTTATCACGGAGCCCCAAGGAGCCCCTTCTACCTCCGCTCCAATGAACCAAATGTGTGATTGGCAAGACCAATCTCAAGCCATGTACTCGGGAGGAGAGCAAGGAGAAGGATCCTTGGAGCAAGTACAATATGTCGCGGGGAACCAAGGATATTGGGCCAATCCGGCCACAAGAAATCATCCCGGATTCTCCTACGCCAACAATGAAGGAGCTTTGAACCCGCCCCAAGCACCACCTCAACAAGCCCGACCACCACCACCCCAACAACAAAACTATCCGCCGAGGGGGCCTCCACAACAAAATTTCCAACCGAAGCAACAAGTTCCACCATATAGGCCGCCCAGATACAACCAAGGGTGGAGGAATCAAAATCAAAACCCCCCGCAAGCTCAACAACGATCCGACTTCGAAGCTAGAGTGGAGGCGTTTATGGTCGAGCAAAATAAGGTCAATGCTACCTTGAAGGCGGGGCAAGACTCCCTTAATATCGTTGTGGCTCAAATATCGGAGCAATTGGCGTTGCTCAATCGGAACACTCAACGATTGCCGGCGCAACCCGAGCAAAACCCACGGAGCAACACCGGCCACATCAATGCCGTAGTTGCCGTTACTACTAGAGGCAGGAAGGATACCTCCCCCGCTATGATTCCTACCGAGGAGCCCGTGGAGGAAAGCTTGGATCCAATTGAGCTGGTAGTTGAAGATGATAAGGAGAAAGAGCCACAAGAAAAGGAGAAATCTAGAGCGGAACAATTGATTGAGGAAAGGCGCTTCATGCCACCGGTCCTATTTCCCCAAAGGCTTGCTAGAGCGAAAATGGAGAAAAGGCTAGCAAAGTTTCTCGAGTATCTTAGAGGAGTTAGCCTCAACATTCCCTTCCTCCACGCCATCGTGGAGATCCCCACATATGCTAAATTCTTAAAGGACTTGATTTCGGGGAGAAAGAGGAAGGAAAAGATCATGCTAGCCGAAGAGGGCTCTTGGTTCACCAAGAGAGAGAAGGAGCCTGCCAAATTTAAAGACCCAGGGAGTTTTCGGATTCCTTGCACCTTGGGCGGCGTCCCTCTTCAAAAGGCGTTGGTAGATCTTGGGGCTAGTGTGAGCCTCATGCCTCTCTCCATGTTCTTAAGGCTAAACACCGGGACGAAGTTGAAACCTACCGACATGCGGATACAATTGGCCGATGGGCGAATAACAAGGCCGGTAGGGATCGTCGAAGACATCCCGCTACAAGTCCCGGGAGGAATATGCTTGCCATGTGATTTCGTTATCATGGACGTTAAGGAGGAGGGAGATACTTCATTGATACTTGGACGCTCGTTCCTCGCCACCGCCGGAGTGATTGTCGACGTGCGAGAAGGTACCCTAACTTTGAATGTCGGCAACATCTAGGTGGAGCTTCACATTCCTAAGGCTATGAAACACATGCCTTACCACGAGGAACTTGACTACATGGACCTCCTTGATGAGGTAATTGAAGAGGCGATCCCCCACTCGATTGGCGCTCTTTTCGATGAGGATTTTGAGGAAGGCCTGGATTTAGGCCAAGAAGAGAAGATAGACGATTCCCCCGACCTCTCCGCTGAAAATGACGAAGGCGACGCTGATGTCGCAAGGATTCGAGAGCTCTAAAAGCTCTCGAAATCAAAGTCTCCAAAGAAAGCTCCGCCGATACGGAAATCGGCGTCTCCGGTGAAGCCGTTGACCGGAGCAAACACTAGCTTGGGGGAGCCTCCCCCCAATACTATTCGAGACCAGAGACCACCGCGGGAGAACACGCCACCGCAACTTCCGAATCCAAGCGTTCTCCCCGGAAAGTTTGATGGGTGCATCTCATATGCACCAAACATCCCGCATTAATTGAAAATCTTAGGGGGTCGAGCTCACGACCTTAAACGAGCGCTTGTCGGGAGGCAACCCGACGGTTATTGCTTTATTTTTACTTTTCTTTATTTTTGTTTTAGAAATTTTTAGTGTTTTGAGTCGTTCGCCCGAAAACTTTGTGATAACGGGTCCTATTTTTCTTGACAGGAGAGGAGATAGGTAAATCCATCATGAGGAGGATGAGCGAGATGACGAGGAGCGCCCCAGGAAGACGCTCGACGCTTAGGAGTAAGATGAAATCGACTGGAGGAAGAAAGACGGAGTTTAGAGCCCAAACGAAGACAAACAGCAGAAAACAAGGCTCACTCGGCCGAGTATACTAGTCACTCGGCCGAGTACACAAGTTCGTCCGGCCGAGCCGCTCACGAACGAGGGAAGTCTGCTGTACCCAACTCTCTGTTTATTTTCTTGATTTCAGTATAACTGCTACTCGGCCGAGTATATATTTTCACTCGGCCGAGTAAAACGGATACACTCCTAGGGCGAGTCTTGCCGAGTAGCTTGAGCCACTCGGCCGAATGGACTTACTCCACTCGGCCGAGGCTGGCAAGGCCACTCGGCCGATGCGTAAGCGGGGAGGAATTTTCTATTGACCGTACTCGACCGAGTGGCCAAGTCACTTGGCCGAGTCGTAACTTTTGCTATATAAGAGGTCGAGGGGGGCACGTTTTTCGAAACGCTAAAATCCAATTGCCCGCTCGCACCCCCGACCTTTCAGCTTCCCTCGCCCGCTCGCACCCCCTACTCGCCCGACCGCCGTTGCCACGCCGCCGCTCGGCCAGCCACCGCCGGCCGACCACTCGCCGCGCCTCGCCCGAGTCCCCGACGGCGGCCGTGTCTCCGGCCACCTCCGGTATCGCCTTTTCCGCCTATTTTTTCCTCTTTTCGTGTGTTTTTCGAGGATCCATGTATTAAACGAACCCCAAACCCTAATCAACTTCTATATCTGTCTA
>JAULAV010000075.1:232126-242466 GCA_030789695.1 Scilla litardierei | reverse complement strand
ATTTTTGGAGTTTATTTGACCACTTTTATATTTTTAACAAGTTTTATATTATTTTTAATAATTTATTTTTAAATTAAATTCGGCCAAAGAAAATTTATTTGAGTTTTAAACGTTTTAAAGAATTTTTGAGCCAATTTCCAGCTCATTTGGACCAGGTCAAAGCCTTGGGTGAGATGGAGTTGGTTAGATTTGAATTTTAAATCTTTTTGAACTTCTAATCCTATTAGGTTTAGCCCTAGACCAAGTCAACCCTTCTATACTATATAAGCAACCCCTAGCAAGTCCTATTTTCCAAAGAAATTAGCCCTAGCCTCGTCCAAAACCAAAATTGGACGTTGCGACGATTCGTCGCAACGTCGCAGCCGTCGCCTGTGCACGACCGGAGATTTTCGCCCCGTTCCCTCGGTCTGACCGAGGCCACCGCCCGCATCCAAGCCCCGCCGCAACCGTTGCAGCCGCCCGCCCCGTTCGACCACACCGACCGAAGGGAGCTCTCGGTCAGACCGAGAGCTCAAGCGCCCGCCCCGCACCGTAGCTGTCGCCCGCTTCGTCCCCCGCTCCGCTCCGTGCCCGACCGAAGGCCCCGCCCGCTGTGACCGAGCGCTGCATCGCTGCAGCGTTGCATCGTCGCCCGCCCGCAATCCAAGCATCTGACCGAGGCGCCCGACCGGTCTGACCGATAGGAACCCTCGCACCAAGCCTCGCCCCGCAGCCGCTGCACACCAAATCGTCGCAGCCCCGCATTCTCAGCGCACGACCGAGGGATTCTCCCGCATTGGAGGGGTACGACCGAGGGTCACTTGTCACAACCCCGCACCCGTCGCACCGCTTGCCACCGTGGGCCCCCCAAGTTCTCCAGAGTTATTGTGGGTCCCCCAAAGGCCCCTAGGAGTACTGTGGGCCCCACCAAGGTGCTTGCTCTTCGAGGATCCGTCGCGTACGATGTCGTCGCACGTCGTAGCCCATCGTCGCACGTGCGAGTTTTGGAATCTGGAACCGTTGCCCCGGTCGATGCTCTGAACTTCCAGCGAGGAAACTATATTGGAATCTGGACTTGGAGCGCGTTTTCTTATTCCAACCCCCGGCGTCGCTACCCGACGCCGGTGTAGCTTTCGCGTCGTGTTGAGGTAACGCTTTGCACCCCTAGGACCCCAACCCAATTGCATGCTAATCAAGACTAAAAATCAGTATTTTAAAGTATTTTAAATGTTTTAAATTCACTAATCAAGATTAATAATATGGACTTTAGGCCGGTGGACTTGTGCACGTAGGATAACTATGATTTTGGACTCGTTGGACGATGTGCTTAGACGTGATACTTGCAGGCAAGTGAAACTTGCCAACTCTTGTGTAGGGCCATGTTTTTAGGCCACTTACTTGCCTTTAGCGTAAAAGAGACTAGTCAGTGAAATGATAGCTGGCTAGACGCCTACTTGATCTAGTTTGACAACGAAACTAGATCCGTCACCTAATTGATCTAGCTTGACAACGAAGCTAGATCCAACCCTTTAAACTTGTTGTTCATGCATACTAAACTGTCACGTTTACTTTCCTTATCTGTACGCACTTTTAAACTGCCATGCATTGCATCTTACATGTCATCCAAATTGATTGTTGCATCGTAGCACACTGTCACGCCCCGCTTCCCAAAATGGACGGAAGCGAAACGTGACGAGGCCCGCTTAGGCCAGAGCTTTTGAAGCTCGGACCCAATAAGCGTCTGTAGAGGTACCATTTTAAAAGATTTCCAGGTTCTTGCATTTTTATAGTTCGAAACAACAAAAGTACGGAAAAGATATTGCATTCATTAAATTAGAGATACGTTATCCAACAAGTACAAAGTCTAAAAGGAGCCTAAGCATGGCAACAAGGATTTAAAGACGAACCTAAAAGTAGTACTCTCGGAAAGTGGCGACTAAAAGACCTCAAGGTCTGGTCCTGGTCAGGTACGTATTCTGATGACGACGTCCTCGGCTCCACGTACTCCAGTGAGTCTGCCTCGTCCTCGAACTCTGGCTCAACACCTGACGTACAGCACCCAAGAAAAAGGAACTGTACGTCAGGTAAAGTCTACAAGAAGGGTTAGACTTTACTGCAAGTGTATCAACTTCTTTTGACAACGTTTTACTGGTTGATTAGCATGCTGGGGTTACAACAAGTACAAGAGAAGTAACGTAGCAGAAAAGTAAAGCGCAACAAGTAGTAGTTGTAGCGTGTGCTACCAACTACGGGACTAGCCTACAGGTGTCAGGACAAGACGTGACGTGACGGAAGCAAGGCAGGACAAGACAAGTGAGACACGAAAGGGTTCACGCCTTACGGTTCGAGGGGGATCAGACCCTCTTACCGTGCGCACGCTCAACCCAACCCCAAACCCCAAGACAAGACAAGACAAGACACCAGTACAAGGGATCACTCGCTCTAGCTTGGCGAGTGCCCTATTGCCCGCAGGCTGAGAATCAGTACAAGGGATCACTCTCTCCCTTGGAGAGTGCCCTATTGCCCTCGGGCTGTGTATCAGTACAAGGGATCACCCTCTCAACTCGGAGAGTGCCCTATTGCCCGCAGGCTGTGAATCAGTACAAGGGATCACTCGGCGAGTGCCCTATTGCCCAGCGGGCTGTGCAAGACGGGACGTGACGTGACACGACAGGGAAGGTTATTCTAGGGTGTCCACACACACGCACACACATGATAGCCCTATAGCATGAAAAAGTTGTTGTTGTCGGGCTCAGACTTCGTCGTCAAGTCTGAGCCGTCAAGAGTCGTCCCAGACGCTATCATTTCACGTCCGGTTCTAGTTGTTCACATTTAACAGTTCTAACCAACTAAGGCCTAAACACGGCCAAAAGTGCAAGTGGATACACTTGCCTGCGATGGCGAGTGTGTCGTCCGTCCGGGGCGTCTCGTCCAGTCGTCGCGTCCGCGGTAGTCCGTCTGAAATAGTCACGGCGACGGTGTCAGGTCGCGAATTCGTCAAATCCTATTAGGTTTCGTTTCTAAGTTTTCGGGACTATCCTATTCGTCAAAAGTCACTTCTTTGATGTATCAACCTAATCGACGATCTACCCTATGTGCACAGTCAAATTGTCCGTTCGTCGATTTTCTATGTTTGTACAACGTTTTACAGGAGCTGAAAATTAAATTTAGTTCAAGTTGACGGTTTTTAATTTAGGGTTCAGTCAGCTATTGTGGGGGTTTCTACGAGTTTCGGGGAACCAACCTGAACCGGAGTTTGCTGCAGATTGGATGTCGGGTCTGAACGGAGAACTCCTCGGCTTCAGATCTGGTCCTCGCACGTCTCTTCAAAAGTTCGAACTTGCGACGAAGGCCTATGACGTGTCGCAACGTCGTAGACGGCAAATCCGCGATGTAGCACGTCCAAGTGGGGCCCACAGCAGTGCTAGGGGTCCAAGGGGGGTCCACAACACCTCAGGAGCACTTGGGGGGCCCACCACAGAAGTTGGTGTGGGAGAATCCAAGTTGCGACGAACGGCCGTCGGTCGGACACTAGCCGCTGCGGGGGCTTGGCTCGGTCAGACACTGCTGACGGCGAGAGCAGCGCAGCGGGGTCGGTCACAGCGGCGGTGCGAGGGAAAATCCTCGGTCAGACCGAGGGGAGCTCTCGGTCGTGCACGTTGCTGCGCAGCGGGGTCGGGGCGTGGTGTGGTGCGAGGGGTCCGTCGGTCAGACCGACAGATCCCATCGGTCGCAGCGGCGGGCCACGTTGCAGCGTTGCAACTTGCAACGAGGCGGAGCGGAGAGCGGGTGCGGGGCGGCCTCTCGGTCGCTGCGGGCGGACCCATCGGTCGGGCGCTAGGGCGATGCGGAGCGGTGCAGCGGAGCGGCCAATCGGCTGTTCTCTCGGTCAGACCGAGAGAAGGCCTCGGTCGGAGCGGGCGACAGCGGGGGGGGGCGATGCAGCGGGCGCTGCAAGCGGCGATGCGGGGCGATGCTCCGGTCGTGCGAGGGGATTTGCGGGGGCGGCCGTCGGTCGTGCACGTTGCGATCGTCGCAACGTTGCGACGAAGCTTTAGAAGATGAAACGGCGGCTAGGGTTTTGAGCAATGACGAAAATACTATTCCTAGGGCTAACTTAAATAGGTTAGAGCTAGGTCTAGGGTTAGGGTTCGGAAAAATATTATTAAAAATAATTTAAAATAATTGTTTTAGTTAAAATTACTCTCCTCTCCCTCACGCGAAATTTGTGCGGCCAAAAATTCTAAAATTTTGCCAGAAAATCCTTTAATACGTTATCATAACATAGTAATTTTATTGTAATTAAAACTTTTATAAAAATAGGTTTTAAAATTATTTAAAGCTTTCAAAAAAATAGAAAATAGGTCAAATTAAGTCCAAAAATTATAAAATAATTATGGGGTGTTCGGGACGACTAAAGAAAGAGTGTGGAGAAGACGGATTTAAATTTCGATGTCGAGAGACGAAACTAAAATTCGTAACGTCTCGCATCAAAACAGAAAGTCGCGACGTCACGCCAATTAAGATAGTACCGCTGAAGAACGACTCGAGATATGTCGTTCCCAAGTTATTCCACAATCTAATACTTTCAGAGACGATCACGACGACACATCACACAAAAACGTTCAAAAACAAATAAAGTCTAAAATAAACACGTGCACGATCAAAAGCACGTGCACGAAGAAGGTACGATTGAAACAGGCCGTTACATTCTACCCACCTTAGAAATGATTCCGCCCTCGGAATCACTCACACTAGTAATACTATTACTCATATAACCTTATACCCGCAACTCTCATACCTACTCGTAAAGATTTCTAATTCTGAAACTTCGAACAACATTTCTCAATAATTCCTCATAATCCATCTTTTCACTTGGCAAAGCTACGACTAAACTCACCTCCTAGTAATATAGATCCATCACTACCGTTCCAATTTCCAATCTCCAAGTTCTCATAAAAAATGATAATCATCTTCTCAATGATATCTCTTAAATTTCTAAATCTTTTCCCATCATTAATAAATATCCAAAAAAAAATGAGATTCTAGTCATCCACTAATCCAAAACAAAAAAAAACATTTGTCTATCCTGTGATACCTTCACCAATCAGCAATCGTCGCGTCTTCAATACATTCTCGTCATATCTCCCCATAAATTATCCACCAAATAATTTTGATCTATCAGAAGTACATCACATCCTACTCACCATAACTAATCCCAACCAATATTAAGTCCGACTGCCTAATCATCCATTTATTTCTACACGTCGTGTTATTCTCAAAGTCTTCTCACGTCAATTCATCAATCCGTCTCAATGCTAATATAAGCTCTACTCAATCTCATGATCACCCTAACTCATACTATTCTCGGCAGTTACTCCTATTTACTACCCGTCTAAGCCTCAAGTCTGATAAGTTATCATCTCCTCGCATATAATTTCATTCAAACAGAATTCTCCATTAAGTCCACCACACTTCGGTTTTATAAATAAGTCTGAGACAGTTCATTCTTTTCATCCAAAAATTATTCTAATCCATCATCCTTGTTTTCCCAAAATCAATTAATCATTCCCATAATAAAACTCATCTCACTCCAAGCCTACCTGCAAACAAAATCCTATAACGATAATAGCTAGCCCCAATTAATATAACAACCATAAACACGAAAATTTTGTTTAAGGGAGAAAGAAAAGAAGAGAAAGAGAGATCTAAGGCCAAAGAAATATTTTAAAACATTCGAGAAAAACGTGTGGTGTTGCGGTAATGGATGAGGGAGGTTAAGTGATTTGTGATCTTGTGAGCTAGCTTTAAAACTTTAAAGATTTGGTTTAAAAAAAAAACAAAGTTTTGACATGATTCACATATAACCAAGATAAACCATTCATTAAAACTTAAACTAAGTCTAAGGATCTGCCTGCGATGACGCCATTCATATAGGTATGAATACCGTCATTCAAACAACTTCCGTCATACCATGGTTAACACCGAGTACACATTCAAGACACAGGAGACAAATATCGGGATCCTAAAGATGACACACTCATACAGGTCTACACACTCTACCTATACTCAGGCACTGCAACGACATCACCTACCAGAGGGACTACTCCTAAACTGGAGATAACGTAGACTCCTACAAGGACTAATGTCTACACAACCTAAGGAAAACAGAAGCCAGGAGTGTAACGAAAAGAATCGGAAGGAACGAGTTCAAATAAGGCAAGATAAGGAGGTAGTTGGTGGGGTGGAAAACGATTGTTTTGCAAATGGAAATAAGTTTTCACAACGATTTTGAAATGTGGTCACGAGGATCATAGATCAGATATGATAATAATAATAAAAATAATTGAAGTTCCACCTAGTCCAGAAAATATTTTAAAAGTATGAACTGTAAGTGATTTAGAAATAGATCTGGTAGCCCAGAAAAATATGAATTGAATTATCAAAATGTTAACACGGTTTTCGAAATGAAAATATGAAAGATACCGATTTGAAATAATTTCCAGATAGTAACTTGAAAATTGACGACCAAGGAGATTTCAAAATCTAAGAAGGAACTTTTAATCGAAAAGCAATAAATTTTAAATATATATAATAAAGGGTCTTCAAGGAAGTTAAACCGAGCGAAGAATTTAATAATGGGTTTTGAAAACAAGAAATAAAGGAAATAAAAGTGGGATTGGGTAGCGATTGTTTTGTAAATGAAAATGATTTTAAACAAAGGTTCTTGAAGTATGAGCACGATGAACATGGAGATGTTTATATGTAAGAAATTTAAAATCCCCCTTTGTTTTAGAAAAAAAATTCTAAAGTACGTACGTAAATGGTTAAAAATAAATTTCGTAAGTAGAAAAATGATATTTTGAATTCCCGAAATGATAACAAGGTTTTAAAACTAAAATTCGATGGATGCTGATTCGAAAATAAGTACGAGGTCGTAACTTAAACTTTCATGACCGAAAGGTTTCAAAATTTGCGAAAGAATTTTAACTTAACCGAAAATAAGAAATTTTAAATAATTAATAAAAGTTTTCAAAGAAGTCAAACTGGGCGGAGAATTTAATAATAAATTTCGAAAATACTTTCTTTTTTTTTATAAAAGAAAACAGGTGTTGGGAAAGGAAAAATTTTGAGAATAAATACAAGATAGTAGAAATATATTGTGTAGTTTATGAAAGTATATATATATTTTGGAAACAAGGCAAATAATGCGAGATGTTGACTTAAAACATTTACATCCAAGAAAGCTCCAAGTCAATTAAAAGTTTTAACTCGATCCAAAACAACAAATTTTAAATATATAATATAGGGGTTTTCAAAGAAATCAAGCTAGAGCGAAAACTTAATAAGGAAAGTCAAAAATAATTTTAGAGGAGGTAGAATTGGTCAAGGAATGGATTCGAAGGGTCGACGATAATCGTCAGGAAACGATCACGAGAATCGAGAGAAGGGTAAATGATCGTGTGAAGAGTACGCGTAAGATATGAATTATGAGGAGCTACGATGGGACCCTATGGTCGATAGCTCAACAATTTGCGAGGATCAGAGGGATGCTAGAGGACAAGGGTTCTAATCATCGGATCGTCTAAAGATTAGGATAACTCAGCTCTAAGACTTCATATGAGCTAGAATATAATCAGGATCTAAAGAGAAAGTTCCTAGGAGAATCGAGGTTATGTTCTGCTGGTCCCGAAGTCGATGGAGCTGGGCGAGCGACTAACTAAAAGAACTCTAGATATCTAATACGATCAGAATCAAATGGGGATGCTAAGATAGTCTAGGACGAGAACGACTAAATCTTAACCAAGACGTCAGACTATCAAATCGGGACGTCTACCTAAGTCTTCCTACTATCTAAGACTGGGAGACTAATTCAGACTCTGTACGTGGATATAAAATGAATGCGGTACTTTTATTGTTCCGAACTTTTGCAACGGACCTGCATGGGCCACCACTAAAACCTGTCACGCCCCGCTTCCCAAAATGGACGGAAGCGAAACGTGACGAGGCCCGCTTAGGCCAGAGCTTTTGAAGCTCGGACCCAATAAGCGTCTGTAGAGGTACCATTTTAAAAGATTTCCAGGTTCTTGCATTTTTATAGTTCGAAACAACAAAAGTACGGAAAAGATATTGCATTCATTAAATTAGAGATACGTTATCCAACAAGTACAAAGTCTAAAAGGAGCCTAAGCATGGCAACAAGGATTTAAAGACGAACCTAAAAGTAGTACTCTCGGAAAGTGGCGACTAAAAGACCTCAAGGTCTGGTCCTGGTCAGGTACGTATTCTGATGACGACGTCCTCGGCTCCACGTACTCCAGTGAGTCTGCCTCGTCCTCGAACTCTGGCTCAACACCTGACGTACAGCACCCAAGAAAAAGGAACTGTACGTCAGGTAAAGTCTACAAGAAGGGTTAGACTTTACTGCAAGTGTATCAACTTCTTTTGACAACGTTTTACTGGTTGATTAGCATGCTGGGGTTACAACAAGTACAAGAGAAGTAACGTAGCAGAAAAGTAAAGCGCAACAAGTAGTAGTTGTAGCGTGTGCTACCAACTACGGGACTAGCCTACAGGTGTCAGGACAAGACGTGACGTGACGGAAGCAAGGCAGGACAAGACAAGTGAGACACGAAAGGGTTCACGCCTTACGGTTCGAGGGGGATCAGACCCTCTTACCGTGCGCACGCTCAACCCAACCCCAAACCCCAAGACAAGACAAGACAAGACACCAGTACAAGGGATCACTCGCTCTAGCTTGGCGAGTGCCCTATTGCCCGCAGGCTGAGAATCAGTACAAGGGATCACTCTCTCCCTTGGAGAGTGCCCTATTGCCCTCGGGCTGTGTATCAGTACAAGGGATCACCCTCTCAACTCGGAGAGTGCCCTATTGCCCGCAGGCTGTGAATCAGTACAAGGGATCACTCGGCGAGTGCCCTATTGCCCAGCGGGCTGTGCAAGACGGGACGTGACGTGACACGACAGGGAAGGTTATTCTAGGGTGTCCACACACACGCACACACATGATAGCCCTATAGCATGAAAAAGTTGTTGTCGGGCTCAGACTTCGTCGTCAAGTCTGAGCCGTCAAGAGTCGTCCCAGACGCTATCATTTCACGTCCGGTTCTAGTTGTTCACATTTAACAGTTCTAACCAACTAAGGCCTAAACACGGCCAAAAGTGCAAGTGGATACACTTGCCTGTGATGGCGAGTGTGTCGTCCGTCCGGGGCGTCTCGTCCAGTCGTCGCGTCCGCGGTAGTCCGTCTGAAATAGTCACGGCGACGGTGTCAGGTCGCGAATTCGTCAAATCCTATTAGGTTTCGTTTCTAAGTTTTCGGGACTATCCTATTCGTCAAAAGTCACTTCTTTGATGTATCAACCTAATCGACGATCTACCCTATGTGCACAGTCAAATTGTCCGTTCGTCGATTTTCTATGTTTGTACAACGTTTTACAGGAGCTGAAAATTAAATTTAGTTCAAGTTGACGGTTTTTAATTTAGGGTTCAGTCAGCTATTGTGGGGGTTTCTACGAGTTTCGGGGAACCAACCAGAACCGGAGTTTGCTGCAGATTGGATGTCGGGTCTGAACGGAGAACTCCTCGGCTTCAGATCTGGTCCTCGCACGTCTCTTCAAAAGTTCGAACTTGCGACGAAGGCCTACGACGTGTCGCAACGTCGTAGACGGCAAATCCGCGATGTAGCACGTCCAAGTGGGGCCCACAGCAGTGCTAGGGGTCCAAGGGGGGTCCACAACACCTCAGGAGCACTTGGGGGGCCCACCACAGAAGTTGGTGTGGGAGAATCCAAGTTGCGACGAACGGCCGTCGGTCGGACACTAGCCGCTGCGGGGGCTTGGCTCGGTCAGACACTGCTGACGGCGAGAGCAGCGCAGCGGGGTCGGTCACAGCGGCGGTGCGAGGGAAAATCCTCGGTCAGACCGAGGGGAGCTCTCGGTCGTGCACGTTGCTGCGCAGCGGGGTCGGGGCGTGGTGTGGTGCGAGGGATCCGTCGGTCAGACCGACAGATCCCATCGGTCGCAGCGGCGGGCCACGTTGCAGCGTTGCAACTTGCAACGAGGCGGAGCGGAGAGCGGGTGCGGGGCGGCCTCTCGGTCGCTGCGGGCGGACCCATCGGTCGGGCGCTAGGGCGATGTGGAGCGGTGCAGCGGAGCGGCCAAGCGGCTGTTCTCTCGGTCAGACCGAGAGAAGGCCTCGGTCGGAGCGGGCGACAGCAGGGGGGGCGTTGCAGCGGGCGCTGCAAGCGGCGATGCGGGGCGATGCTCCGGTCGTGCGAGGGGATTTGCGGGGGCGGCCGTCGGTCGTGCACGTTGCGATCGTCGCAACGTTGCGACGAAGCT
>JAULAV010000075.1:194626-214626 GCA_030789695.1 Scilla litardierei | reverse complement strand
GCCCGTGCGGTGGGGGAAAATCCCACCGGCGCATGGCCCGAATCGACAACGGACCGCCGTCCGCGTGCCCACGGTGGGCACATGCGGGGCCACGGCCCGTGCGGTGGGGCAAAACTCCACCGCCGCATGGCCCGAATCGACGACGGACCGCCGCTCGCGTGCCGGTGGTGGGAAAATGCGGGCCCATGGCCCGTGCGGTGGGGCAAAATCCCTCCTCCGCATGTCCCGAATCGACGACGGACCGCCGGGCACGTGCCGACGGTGGGAAAATGCGGGGCTACGGCCCGTGCGGTGGGGCAAAATCCCGCCGTCGCATCGCCCGAATCGACGACGGACGGCCGAATGTACAGAATCGACGACGGACCGCCGTCCACGTGCTGACGGTGGGAAATGCGGGGCTACGGCCCGCGCGGTGGGGCAAAATCCCACCGGCGCATGGCCCGAATCGACGACGGACCGCTGTCCGCGTGCCGGCGGTGGGAAAATGCGGGGCCACGGCCCGTGCGGTGGGGAAAAATCCCTCCCCCGCATGGCCCGAAGCGACGACGGACCGCCGGTCACGTGCCTACGGTGGGGAAATGCGGGGCAACGGCTCGTGCGACGGGGCAAAACCCCACCGCCGCATGGCCCGAATCGACGACGGACCGTCGCATTTACCGAATCGACGACGGACGGCCGTCTGCGTGCCGACGGAGGGGAAATGCGGGGCTACGGCCCGTGCGGTGGGGGAAAATCCCACCGGCGCAAGGCCCGAATCGACGACGGACCGCCGTCCGCGTGCCCACGGTGGGAAAATGCGGGGCGACGGCCCGTGACGTGGGGCAAAATCCCTCCGCCGCATCGCCCGAATCGACGACGGACCGCCGGCCGCGTGCCGGCGGTGGGAAAATGCAGGGCCACGGCCCGTGCGGTGGGACAAAATCCCTCCGCCGCATATCCCGAATCGACGACGGACCGCCGGGCACGTGCCGACGGTGGGGAAATGCGGGGCTACGGCCCGTGCGGTGGGGCAAAATCCCACCGCCGCATGGCCCGGGTCGACGACGGACCGCCGCATGTACCGATTCGACGACGGACCGCCGGACACGCACTGACGGTGGTGAAATGCGGGGCTACGGCCCGTGCGGTGGGGCAAAATCCCACCGTCGCATGTGAAGGATCCTGTCCAAAACAGAGTTAGGATCGATAATATGAAGTTTAGACTTACGCTTGCGTACGCTGCACGGTAGTCTACGAACTTCGCCTTCGGATTCGCCACGACGGATCGAGTCTACTCACGAACGGAGTAAGGCTACTAAATCCACAATCTAAATCTCTATTTTAGATTAAGAACTTGGATGGAGGGAGAGGAAATATTTCTGCAGAGCTTCGCTATGAAGAAGATGCATGCATGAATTTCATGCAAAAAGTGTTAGGAAAATGGCTACCCTTGGGTCTTATTTATAGCCCCCAAGGTAGTTATTTTAGGGTAAGTTGTTCCTTTGGAACAACTTAATTAAGGTGTACCATGATACATGGCACATTATAAGCTTAAGTTGTACCATATGCATGGTACAACATAAGCTTAAGATATTCCCCCTTTATTAGCCATATGTAGCATGCATTTATGCATATATAATGCGACTTTCCCACTCATACAGAGATCCTCTCCGCAAGGGAACAGATTCCCTTTGCACACGACTTCGTGTGCGCGACGTTCGAGGTCCGTATTCCCTCGTACATCCCCCACAAGGGTGTACAAACGTCTTCCATATCCAACATCTCCCACTCACACTTGAGGGGATTGTAAGAGAACGTCTTTCCCTTAGTTCTTTCATCTATCATACCGAGAAATAGACAGTGCGACCGTCATGCGCGTAGAGTCTGTTGTTGTGCACTTGTTAGAGATACACAACGACCTCGAAGGTGCAAAGTTGAGTAGTTCAACGCATGCTTTACCCTAGATTATTTCTTCACATTTCTTGTACTTTATATTCAACAATTGAATCCCATCTGGATTACAATTGGCTGGCCAGCTTTGAATCACTAAAGTACAAATGCGAATATGAAATCAATCTTCCTCTTCTTGCGAACCTTCTGATCTTGACTTGATTCGCTTTTCTAACGTGCCCCACCGAGCCGAATTACCATAGCCCATTAGTAACACGCTAAGATAGCGATCATCTCGTCAAATCTAAAGGAACCAATTGGAGTCCTTGAGGGTAAGAGTTAAGACCTGTATGGCCTTTGAGTCTCACATAATAGCAAACACTATTGCTACTAACTCAGTGGTCGAAATGCATACGTGGTATGAACACGTATTACAACATCACTCCTTTCCCAGGGAGAGTATGTCTTAATGATGTTGTACGGATGAAAGATCAGACACCACAGTGCCTATCTTTTGAGTCCCCTTACTACTCAGGAAATATTCCCGGACTCTCATCCTGCATAAGACAGATAGGATTAAAAAATCCTATGAGATCTTTATAACCTTGTGATACAGATCTCAGATCTTTTTGTAAGCATCCATATGATGCAGATCTTTCATTCGACTATCTTGTTAAAGTCATGACTCTAAATCATTCGTCTAATGATTTTGACTTTAAACTAGTCTCATCTCTATCTTATCCATCTGATAAGATAAGGCGGTTGCTCATGTGAGAGAGCCAACCTTAATCTGTCCGACATACACACAATTCAGCTGAGATTTCAAAAAATGTACACAAACATTTCTTAAGAAATTCATATGCAATGTTGGAAAAAGAACTTATTCTTTTATTAATTTTGATCATTTCTTAGACATGGGAATATATATTTGGTACAACTCAGCCCATACGCAATCCTTGAGATGATAAGTGTTTATAAAACACATTTCTGGGGATCGCTTTCGTAAGCTGATCCTCTATTGTCTCATGCGTAGATATGTACCTTATGTCTACCTTCTTGGTTTTATCATTGTCTTTTGCAAATCTGCAGTTCCTTTAAGATACTGCATTATCCTCTTAACCGCTTTCCAGTGTTCTTGCCCTGGGTTGGATTGGTAACAGCTTCCCATTTCCAACGGCAAAACAGATGTCCGGTCTCGTACACACCATAGTGTACATAAGACTATCAACTGCACTGGAATATGGAACTTTTTCCATAATTTCCTTTTCCTTTTGGTTCTTTGGACACGATTCCAGATATAAATTATCGCATATGCTTATATGAATATCAATGGACTTGCAGTCCTGCATATTAAATCGTTCTAGAACCTTCTTTATATAAGTCTCCTGTGAAAGAGAAAGAAATTTCTTCGAACGATTCCTTGAAATCTTAACTCCAAGGATATATGCGGCTTTTCCTATGCCTTTCATCTCAAATACTGATGAAAGCCAAGCCTTGATACTCATTACAAAGCCCTTGTCATTTCTGGCTATTAAAATGTCATCTACATATAGAGACATGATAATATACTTGCTTTTAATCCTCTTGATATATACTCAGTTATCTTCATCAAGCATGGAAAAAATCCATTTGATAAGACAACTTCTTGAAATCGTATATACCATTGTCTCGAGGATTATTTAAGACCATATATGGACTTACGAAGTTTACAAACCTTATGTTTGTTTCCTTCTTTTACAAACCCTGTTGGTTGTTCCATATAGATCTCCTCGTCCAATTCTCCATTGAGAAAGGCAGTCTTTACATCCATCTGATGTAATTCGAGGTATAAGCAAGCTACCATCGCCAGAATCAGGCGAATCGAGGTAAAACGCACAACAGGTGAGAAGGTCTCTTCGTAGTCTATCCCTTCCTGTTGCGTAAAACCTTTCGCGACAAGGCGAGCTTTATATCTATCTATAGAGCCATCAGCCTTATGCTTGATCTTGAGAACCCATTTGTTCCCAATTGCTCTACGTCCTCTGGGTGAGTTAACTAAGTCCCAGACTTGGTTAACTTTCATGGATTTCAATTCCTCCTTCATCGCTTCCATCCATTTGTCTTTTGCAGGGCATGATTCGGCATATTTGAGATTCTTCAAGTCCTTGTTGACTCGAATTTAGATCAATTCTAATATCACTCCCACTTGAAATGTTGTTAGAATTGCTCCCACTTCGATCATTATTCCCGTATGGAATAGGATAAGCGTCATTCGTATAATCCATTGGTGAAGGTTAAAAAAGAATTTTCGTTTTCACCAAGAATTTCTCCCACTCGAATGAGGTAATCCTTTTTGATCATAAATCTCAAAATAGAGATAAGTCCTGACTTATCTCGCCCTGTCTTGGAAACTCGTTTTCCAAGAAAGTGACATCCCTCGACTCAAACTCAATTAGCCCACCATTGTCTTCCTGACTAACAAAAACATAACCTTTGGAGTTTTCTGCGTATCGTATAAAGATACATTTCCTTCCCCTTGGCCCAAGATTGCCATGCTTATGGGAGGAAATATGTGCGTTGAATGCACAAACTCAAGGAAAAAATGTTTAAGTCAGGAGACCTTTGGTTCCACAACTCATAAGGTGTCACGCCCCGCTTCCCAAAAACGTGGAGGCGAAGCGTGAGAAGGTCCGCTCAGACTTGAAGCTACGAAGCCGCAAGTCCGATAAGCGTCAATCACTTTAAACTGCAGGTCCTTGCAACGCGAAACGAAACAAAGATAATAATAACGAAAAGAGACGAAAGTACATCTCAGAATATCCATAATAATAAATCTCAACATCGCAGAAAAGCCACCAGGCTACAAATAAAAGAGTCTAAAAGAGGCCCAGCATGGCCAACAAAAGTACAAAGTACGAAAACAAAGAAAAGGTGCAAGCACCGACATCTAACAGCAACCTAAAACAAAGCAAGTAAAATCAGTCTCTAAGACTGGTCTCCGGTGTCCTCGAACTCTTCGACGAACGTAGGCTCGGGCTCAGCGTCAGCAAACACCTCGTCCTCAGCAACTGTCTCTGGCTCAGGGTCTAACATGTGGCACCCAAAGAGAAAGGGGCACATGTCAGCAAGTCTGGAAGACTTGTGCAAGTGAAACTGAAAGGTGGTAAAAGTAAAGCAACCTAGCAGTTCTAGCATGAATGCGATGACATGGCAGTTTAAAATATGAGTACAACAGGTAAAGAAAAGTAAAGTAAAGTACGAGCATGGCATGGCATTCACAAGGCAAGTACAAGACAAGTAAAGAAATCACCTCGTGCACAGAGATTCCGTCTTTTGGCTAGAGTGGCTGCGCGGGCCAACTCCTAAGCTCAAGTAACCGTTTATCCCTACCCCTCCACGTGTATCGAGCCAGGGCATTACCCCCGAACTTGGAATGCTCGCTTCTGGACCACGAGCCAGGAAGTGTGTAAACAAGTATGGCGTAGGGGTGCACCTAGCCGGACAAGTAGTACAAGGACAAGTATTGTAACGTGTGCTACGATGCAACAATCAATGCATGGATGACATGGCATGGCAAGTAGTACAGCGTACAAGTAAGAAAAGTAAACGTGCATGAATGACAAGTTTAATGGTTGGATCTAGCTTCGTTGTCAAGCTAGATCATTTAGGTGACGGATCTAGTTTCGTTGTCAAACTAGATCAAATAGGCGTCTAGCCAGCTATCATTTCACTGACTAGTCTCTTTTACGCTAAAGGCAAGTAAGTGGCCTAAAAACATGGCCCTACACAAGAGTTGGCAAGTTTCACTTGCCTGCAACTATCACGTCAAGAAAAACACCGTCCAACGAGTCCAAAGTCACGATTCCTACGTGCACAAGTCCACCGGCCTACATCCGTTTTATTAATCTTGATTAGTGATTCTAAAACATTTAAAAATACTTTAAAATACTGATTTTTAGTCTTTATTAGCATGCAATTGGGTTGGGGGTCCTAGGGGTGCAAAACGTTACCTCAACACGACGCGAAAGCTACACCGGCGTCGGGTAGCGACGCCGGGGGTTGGAATAATAAGTTCGCGCTCCAAGTCCAGATTCCAATTAGATTCCTCGCTGGAAATTCAGAGAAAATGTCCCGGGGCGACGATTCCAGATTCCAAAGCTCGTACGTGCGACGACGGGCTACGACGTGCGACGGCGACGTACGCGGCAAGTCGTCGAAGAGAACGTACCAAAGTGGGGCCCACAGTAGTCCTAGGGACCTTTGGGGAACCCACAATAACTCTGGAGAACTTGGGGGGCCCACGGAGGCAAGCGGTGCGACGGATGCGGGGTTGCGACAAGTGGCCGTCGGTCGTACACAGCCAATGCGGGGGCTTGGCTCGGTCAGACACGGGGGCGGCGCTGTTGCAACGTTGGGGGGTCGGGCACAGCAGCGGGGGCGGTCGTTTCCCTCGGTCAGACACGGTGGCGGCTTCGGTCGTTCGCTTGGGATGCGGGGTTGCAGCGTTGCAGCGATGCAGCGCTCGGGCGCTCGGTCACAGCGGCCGCTTCCTTCGGTCGGGCACGGAGCGGAGCGGGGCGACAGAGCGGGCGCTGCAGCGGGTCGGTGCGGTGCGGAAGGTCGGGCGGTTCTCTCGGTCAGACCGAGAGGCCCTCTCGGTCAGGCGGGGGAACGAAGCTGCGGTCGACGCTGTGTGCGGAGCGGAGCGGATGCGGGCGGGACGGCCGGTCAGAGCGGGTGGATGCGGGGGATTTCCTCGGTCGTGCGGGGTGCTGAACGTCGCAACGTTGCGACGATTCGTCGCAGCGTCCAAAATGACTTTGGAAGAGGCTAGGGCTAATTTCTTGCGAAAATAGGACTTGCTAGGGGTTGCTTATATAGTATAGGTGGGTTGACTTGGTCTAGGGCTAAATCTAATAGGATTAGAATTCTAAAAGATTTGAAATTTGAATTTAAACTTTTCCAACCCAATCTAGGATTTGACCTGGTCCAAATGAGCTGGAAATTGGCTCAAAAATTCTTTAAAACGTTTTAAACTCAAATAAATTTTATTTGGCCGAAATTAATTTAAAAATAAATTATTAAAAATAATATGAAACTTGTAAAAATTATAAAAGTGGTCAAATAAACTCCAAAAATTATAGAATAAATATCGTTGTGATCGTGGCGACGAATGTGAGCTAACTAAGAAGACGGATCTCAAATTCGACGTCGGACAACGAAACTAAAAATAGAAACGTCTCCCGTCAAGAGTGAGAATCGTCACGTCTCATCGAGTAAGTTTAAATTGTGGAAAAAACGACTCGAGAAACGTCGTTCCGAATTAGTGCCACTATTTAATACTCTCAGGGACGTTCGCAACAGCGTATCACACAAAAGCATTCAAAATCAAACAAAGTCTAAAATAAACACGTGTACGGCCAAAAGCACGTGCACGAACGAAGTACAACGGAAACGTACCGTTACATCCTCCCCACCTTAGAAATGATTCCGTCCTCGGAATCAACATCAAGCACTGCTCGGGAAAAGATGTGGGAAACGCTCTCTCATCTCATCTTCACGCTCCCAGGTAGACTCACCGGGGGAACCGTGACGCCACTGCACACGAACCAAGTCGACGGTCTTATTCCTCAGCTGCTTCTGTCGACGATCCAGAATCTCAACAGGCTGCTGATCATAAGACAGATCCGGACGAACCGTAATCTCCGAGAAATCCACAGCGTGGGAGGGATCACTAACGTATCGGCGTAACTGAGATACGTGAAATACGTCGTGAACTCCCACAAGCGACGGTGGCAACGCCAAACGATAAGCCACAGCTCCAACTCTCTCCAGAACATCGAACGGTCCAATGAACCTCGGACTCAGCTTGCCTCTCTTCCCGAATCGAATAACTCCGCGGTTCGGAGAAATCTTCAGGAATACATGATCGCCAGGCTGAAACTCCAAAGGCCTCCGTTTAGCATCAGCCCAATGCTTGAAACGGTCCTGCGCAATCCTCAGCTTCTCCCGAATATTCCTCACAACATCTACGGCCTCCACGATCATCTCCGGTCCTAACAGATCCCGATCTCCAACATCATCCCAGCTCAGTGGCGATCGACATTTCTTTCCATATAGCGCGGCGAAAGGCGCCATTCCAATACTCGCCTGGTAGCTGTTATTGTAGGCAAACTCAACGTGATGGAGATGATCCTCCCAAGATCCCTTAAAGTCCAACATGCAAGCTCGCAACATATCCTCCAAAATTTGAATCGTCCTCTCGGACTGGCCATCCGTCTGCGGGTGGTACGCCGTGCTGAAACTCAGACTCGTACCCAAGCTCTTCTGCAGACTCTGCCAAAACTGAGATGTGAATCTCGTGTCTCTGTCCGACACGATACTCACGGGGACTCCGTGAAGTTGTACGATCTCCTGCACGATTCACGTTACATCACTACCTAAACTAAGAAAGGAAATAGAAACGGAGAGTAAACGAATTTACCTCCATGTATCTCCTCGCTAGCGTCTCGGTAGACTGTCCTACTCGGAAGGGAATAAAGTGAGCGGATTTGGTCAATCGGTCTACGATCACCCAAATCGCGTCGTTCTGCTTCGGACTCCGAGGTAGTCCAGTCACGAAATCCATAGTGATGTGCTGCCACTTCCACTCTGGAATCGGAAGCGGTTGTAGCAACCCTGCCGTACGCTGGTGCTCCGCCTTTACTTGTTGGCAAACCAAACACTTGGCTACACTCCGAGCCACACTTCTCTTCATACCATGCCACCAAAAGTTCAGACGAAGATCCTTGTACATCTTGGTCCCACCAGGATGCACAGAATACGGCGAACTGTGTGCCTCGACCAATAATTCCTCTCTGATATCTCCAGCCGGCACACACAACCTGGCTCCAAATCTCAACGAGCCATCCTCGTGAATCAAGAAGTCAGTCCGCAGACCGGCTTCCACCTGCTCCCGAATCTTCACCAGCTTAGCATCTCCAGCCTGTCCAGCCTTGATCCTATCCACGATCGTCGATTGTATCTGCATGCTCATCATCGTAGAAGTCTCTCCAGGAAGAATAATCTCGATACCAGTCTCGCAAAAGTCCTGCTGTAGTCTCCACTGCGACGTCAACATCATCACCGCTGGAAGTCTGCTCAGCGCATCCGGAACTACATTCACCTTGCCAGGGTGATACTGCAAGTCAATCTCGTAGTCTGCCATGAGCTCCAACCATCGACGCTGTCGCATGTTGAGCTCCTTCTGAGTAAAAATATACTTCAAGCTTTTGTGATCGGTGAAGATCTTCACCTTCTCACTCAGCAGGAAGTGCCTCCAAATCTTCAGCGCAAACACGACGGCAGCCAACTCCAAATCATGTGTCGGGTAATTCTTCTCATGAGCCTTAAGCTGACGAGAAGCATACGCAACCACATGCCCATGCTGATGCAACACACATCCAAGACCTTTTCCAGAAGCATCGCAAAAGATCTCGAATCCTCCACTCCGATCAGGCACAGCAAGTACGGGGGCTGTCGTCAACCTCTCCTTCAGAATACCAAAAGCCTTCTCGCAATCATCAGACCAAACATAAGGTACATCCTTCCGCGTAAGTCTGGTCATCGGCTCAGCAATCCGAGAGAAGTCCTTAATGAAACGTCGGTAATAGCCTGCAAGTCCAAGGAAACTCCGAATCTCTGACACCGACTGCGGAACCGGCCACTCTCTGATAGCCACAATCTTCTCGGGATCCACAGAAATTCCATCACCAGACACCACATGCCCGAGAAAGGCAACTCTATCCAGCCAGAACTCGCACTTGGAATACTTAGCATACAAACGATGCTTCCTCAAGATCTCCAATACGGTCCTCAAGTGCGAGGCATGCTCTTCCTCCGACTTTGAATAGATCAGAATATCGTCAATGAAGATGACGACGAACTTGTCTAGAAAGTCGTAGAAGACCAAATTCATCAGGTTCATAAAGACTGCGGGCGCATTGGTTACGCCGAAGGGCATAACCACGAACTCGTAGTGACCATACTTCGTCCTGAACGCTGTCTTCGGGATGTCGTCCTTCTTCACCTTAAGCTGATGGTAGCCACTTCTCAAATCCAATTTAGAGAACACCCTCGATCCTCCGAGCTGATCAAAGATGTCATCTATCCGTGGCAAGGGATATTTGTTCTTGATAGTCACAACATTCAGCTCCCGGTAATCCACACACATGCGACGCGAGCCATCCTTCTTCTTCACCAGCAACACCGGTGCTCCCCACGGAGACACACTGGGATTGATGTATCCTTTCTGCAAAAGCTCGTCCAGCTGCCTACGCAACTCCTCCAACTCTGCTGGAGCCATCCGATACGGTGCCTTCGAAATAGGCTGCGCTCCCGGAATAAGATCGATCGAAAATTCGAGGGCTCGATCGGGAGGCAATCCAGACATCTCCTCAGGGAAGACGTCGTCGAATTCACGTACCACAGCTGGTCTATCCTGCTCCATCTGTATCGCAACAAGCTCCACCGGCTTGGCCCGAAACCTGACGGGGCCAAGCGAACTGCTACCTCGGCTGAACTCAAAAACCGGATGTCCGGGGATCTCGAACACCACCTTCTTCCTCCGACAATCGATCGTAGCATAGAAGCTCGCAAGCCAATCCATCCCGAGCACGGCATCGTAGTTGATGATGTCGTGGACAATAAAGTCAGCGTAAAGCTCATGTCCACAGACCACCAAAGGGCAAGAAGTGCACCCACGATGCACCGAGATCATGCCATTTCCCGTGACGATGTTCCAACTCTTGGGAAGAGGGGAAGTCGTCAAGGAATGCTTCTCGACGAAGCTTCGCGAAATAATGCACATCGATGCACCTGAGTCAAAGAGGACTCGTGCAGGAAATGTGCACACCAAAATCACACCTAACAAATAGTCTAACAATCAAGCCCTATTCTAACAAACAATCATATGCAATCAATTCAAACATAAGCTAACAATCAAGCTATCTAAGGAAGGTAACAACTAGTTTGAGGGTTACCTGCGATAACCTCATCCGTAGCCTCGTTCTCCACTGCCGTCATCAGGTAAGCCTGCCTCCTCGGCTGCACGGCCTGCTGGAAGGCCTGCCTCTGAGGAGCGAGAGGTGCTCCACGACCTGCAGGTACAAGTGCTCTCTGCTGCAACGGCTGTGCGGCAACGGGATCCTTCCAAGGTAGCTTAGATCTCGGGCAATCCTTCATAGCATGAGTAGGGTCTCCACAAACCAGGCACTGTCCCAACATCTTTCTGCACTGATCCTTGATATGCCCGGGCTTGCCACAGAAATGGCAAGTCTTCACAACAGGCCCTCCTGGCTTCTTGAACTGCACTGTCTGATTAGGCCTAGTACCAGGCCTAGCCACTCCTCTGACCTGCTCCATAGGCCTCTTCCCAGCTCCAGAAATCAGTCCTCTCTTCTGCTTCGCAATCTTCTCCTGTCTCCGAGCAGCTACCAACAACTTCTGATAAGACTCCATGTCCGACGTAGACACCAGACTCTGCAAGTCTAGAGAAAGACCCTGCAGAAACTTCTGAGCCTTCTCCTCAGCATCCTCTACCATCTTAGGCGCGAAGCGGCTCAATCTAGTAAACTCCTGGTGGTACTGGTCCACCGTCAGACTCCTCTGCTTCAGCTCAATGAAGCGCTGCACCATCTCCCTCCTAGCAGCCTTCGGAAAGTACTCCTCATCGAATCTAGCCTTGAAAGTAGCCCAAGGTATAGGGCTCACCAGCAACTCCTCCTCTGCATCCCACCAGTTTCGGGCATTATCCTTCAGCTGCCTCTTTGCCAGATCAACCCATCCAGCAGGGTTGACCTTCGACATCTTCAGATTATCCTCAGTGTTTCTGATCCACTCCTCTGCAGCCATCGGTCCTTCAGATCCATCAAAGTACGTCGGGCCCAGCTCCCGAAACTGCTTCGCTCCTGGCTCATGGCGAGGAGCACTCTGAGTGTTCTGAAGCATGCCCTGCTGTACCTGCATCATCTGATGCATCATCCTCATGATCTCAGCATTGGTGGGCTCTCTATCCGGCTCCTCAGCACGATTGGGCCCACTGCCAGATCGGGTCTGTCGTCGTCCAGCCATCTAATGACATAGAAAACGAACAAACAAATTAGACTCTTAGCTTAATGACTTGGATGTTGCTATTTATTTAATGGATATTCCGTTTATTATCGTTGTTCTGTTAGTTCGCAATCGCAAGAATTCGACCTGCATGGGCCACCAACAAAACCTGTCACGCCCCGCTTCCCAAAAACGTGGAGGCGAAGCATGAGAAGGTCCGCTCAGACTTGAAGCTACGAAGCCGCAAGTCCGATAAGCGTCAATCACTTTAAACTGCAGGTCCTTGCAACGTGAAACGAAACAAAGATAATAATAACGAAAAGAGACGAAAGTACATCTCAGAATATCCATAATAATAAATCTCAACATCGCAGAAAAGCCACCAGGCTACAAATAAAAGAGTCTAAAAGAGGCCCAGCATGGCCAACAAAAGTACAAAGTACGAAAACAAAGAAAAGGTGCAAGCACCGACATCTAACAGCAACCTAAAACAAAGCAAGTAAAATCAGTCTCTAAGACTGGTCTCCGGTGTCCTCGAACTCTTCGACGAACGTAGGCTCGGGCTCAGCGTCAGCAAACACCTCGTCCTCAGCAACTGTCTCTGGCTCAGGGTCTAACATGTGGCACCCAAAGAGAAAGGGGCACATGTCAGCAAGTCTGGAAGACTTGTGCAAGTGAAACTGAAAGGTGGTAAAAGTAAAGCAACCTAGCAGTTCTAGCATGAATGCGATGACATGGCAGTTTAAAATATGAGTACAACAGGTAAAGAAAAGTAAAGTAAAGTACGAGCATGGCATGGCATTCACAAGGCAAGTACAAGACAAGTAAAGAAAGCACCTCGTGCACAGAGATTCCGTCTTTTGGCTAGAGTGGCTGCGCGGACCAACTCCTAAGCTCAAGTAACCGTTTATCCCTACCCCTCCACGTGTATCGAGCCAGGGCATTACCCCCGAACTTGGAATGCTCGCTTCTGGACCACGAGCCAGGAAGTGTGTAAACAAGTATGGCGTAGGGGTGCACCTAGCCGGACAAGTAGTACAAGGACAAGTATTGTAGCGTGTGCTACGATGCAACAATCAATGCATGGATGACATGGCATGGCAAGTAGTACAGCGTACAAGTAAGAAAAGTAAACGTGCATGAATGACAAGTTTAATGGTTGGATCTAGCTTCGTTGTCAAGCTAGATCATTTAGGTGACTGATCTAGTTTCGTTGTCAAACTAGATCAAATAGGCGTCTAGCCAGCTATCATTTCACTGACTAGTCTCTTTTACGCTAAAGGCAAGTAAGTGGCCTAAAAACATGGCCCTACACAAGAGTTGGCAAGTTTCACTTGCCTGCAACTATCACGTCAAGAAAAACACCGTCCAACGAGTCCAAAGTCACGATTCCTACGTGCACAAGTCCACCGGCCTACATCCGTTTTATTAATCTTGATTAGTGATTCTAAAACATTTAAAAATACTTTAAAATACTGATTTTTAGTCTTTATTAGCATGCAATTGGGTTGGGGGTCCTAGGGGTGCAAAACGTTACCTCAACACGACGCGAAAGCTACACCGGCGTCGGGTAGCGACGCCGGGGGTTGGAATAATAAGTTCGCGCTCCAAGTCCAGATTCCAATTAGATTCCTCGCTGGAAATTCAGAGAAAATGTCCCGGGGCGACGATTCCAGATTCCAAAGCTCGTACGTGCGACGACGGGCTACGACGTGCGACGGCGACGTACGCGGCAAGTCGTCGAAGAGAACGTACCAAAGTGGGGCCCACAGTAGTCCTAGGGACCTTTGGGGAACCCACAATAACTCTGGAGAACTTGGGGGGCCCACGGAGGCAAGCGGTGCGACGGATGCGGGGTTGCGACAAGTGGCCGTCGGTCGTACACAGCCAATGCGGGGGCTTGGCTCGGTCAGACACGGGGGCGGCGCTGTTGCAACGTTGGGGGGTCGGTCACAGCAGCGGGGGCGGTCGTTTCCCTCGGTCAGACACGGTGGCGGCTTCGGTCGTTCGCTTGGGATGCGGGGTTGCAGCGTTGCAGCGATGCAGCGCTCGGGCACTCGGTCACAGCGGCCGCTTCCTTCGGTCGGGCACGGAGCGGAGCGGGGCGACAGAGCGGGCGCTGCAGCGGGTCGGTGCGGTGCGGAAGGTCGGGTGGTTCTCTCGGTCAGACCGAGAGGCCCTCTCGGTCAGGCGGGGGAACGAAGCTGCGGTCGACGCTGTGTGCGGAGCGGAGCGGATGCGGGCGGGACGGCCGGTCAGAGCGGGTGGATGCGGGGGATTTCCTCGGTCGTGCGGGGTGCTGAACGTCGCAACGTTGCGACGATTCGTCGCAGCGTCCAAAATGACTTTGGAAGAGGCTAGGGCTAATTTCTTGCGAAAATAGGACTTGCTAGGGGTTGCTTATATAGTATAGGTGGGTTGACTTGGTCTAGGGCTAAATCTAATAGGATTAGAATTCTAAAAGATTTGAAATTTGAATTTAAACTTTTCCAACCCAATCTAGGATTTGACCTGGTCCAAATGAGCTGGAAATTGGCTCAAAAATTCTTTAAAACGTTTTAAACTCAAATAAATTTTATTTGGCCGAAATTAATTTAAAAATAAATTATTAAAAATAATATGAAACTTGTAAAAATTATAAAAGTGGTCAAATAAACTCCAAAAATTATAGAATAAATATCGTTGTGATCGTGGCGACGAATGTGAGCTAACTAAGAAGACGGATCTCAAATTCGACGTCGGACAACGAAACTAAAAATAGAAACGTCTCCCGTCAAGAGTGAGAATCGTCACGTCTCATCGAGTAAGTTTAAATTGTGGAAAAAACGACTCGAGAAACGTCGTTCCGAATTAGTGCCACTATTTAATACTCTCAGGGACGTTCGCAACAGCGTATCACACAAAAGCATTCAAAATCAAACAAAGTCTAAAATAAACACGTGTACGGCCAAAAGCACGTGCACGAACGAAGTACAACGGAAACGTACCGTTACATAAGGAGTGGAGCTAACTGATTTCGAGGGTACGCAGTTTAAAATGAAAACGGTTGTCAATAATGCATCACCCCAAAAGGTGATTGGCAAGTTAGCTTGCGCCATCATTGAACAGACCATTTTTCATTAAAGTCCTATACCTCCTTTCTGCAACACCAATTTGTTGAGGAGTATAAGGCATAGTTACCTGATGTACTATGCCTTTTTCATCACAAAGTTCCTTTAAACTTGTTGATTGATATTCACCGCCCCTATAGGTTCGCACGACCTTAATCTTGCGATCTAATTGATTCTCCACTAAACTCATATAGTTTTTAAAGCAGGTTTAGTGCTTTCACTTTTGTGGGATATCAAATAGATATGACTGAATCGGGTGAAATCATCAATTAAAAGTGATGAAATAAGACTTCCCGCGTCTTGTCTTGACATTCATTGGACCATATATGTCCAAATGGATAAGCTGTAATGGAACCTTGGCCCTTGTGCCGGTTCCAAACGGCTTGTGACAAGATTTCCCTACAAGGCAATGTTCGCAGGTCGACATTTCAACCTTTGAAACATTGGATAGAAGGCCACGTTTGGCAAATCTATCCATACGCGTTGGTCCAATATGACCAAGCCTTGTGTGCCAACAAATTATATTAGACTCATTAGTCAAAGAATTTGTCACAAGGAAATTTTCATTACATGAGGAATCATATATTGTACTTATTACAATAAATCCTTTGAAATACATAACCCAGAACCAATAAAAGAATTATTACAAAATAGGTCCACTTTACAATCATGAAGGAACCAACTATTAACCAAGACCCAATAAATTGACCACAATTTTAATATTCCTTTGAATATATGGAATGAAGAGAACATCATGAAGTAGGATAGTGCGGCCGTTGTCCAAGACAAGCTTGCGAGTCCCAACGCCTTTCACTTCAACACGTGTGTTGTTTCCTACATTGATCCACTTCATTCCTTGAGTATCCGGTGATACTCCACGAAGGACCGTCTGTCCTTTGCTATGTGGTCGGTGGCACCTGAATCAATTATCCCAAAATGGATTAGATTCCACAAGAAATAGTGAACTAGAAACACATATGTAACTAGTATTACAAGTTACCTCGTCACTTCCACTCGTACACGAACGAGCATAGTGACCGGGCTTGTTGCACTTGAAGCACTTGATCCTTTTCAAGTCTTTCTTCTTGTGCCATTTCTTGTGTCCACCCTTATGTTTGGGTTCCTTGGTAGACTCAGGTTGCTTATTACGTTCATTAGAAGACTTCGAACGATCTTTACGTTTCTTTCCCCCGTGTGAGGAACTAGCAACCATGTGCACTTCTGCACCTGGCTTGGCAGCCGCAAGCCTCTCTTCCTCTAATTCGAGGTGCTTGGAAACATCGTTGAAGGTTTTGATGCTCTCATTATGAGTGAGATGCATCTTCATCTGATCCCACCCATTTGGTAGGGAACCTATGACTGCTTGGATTTGTTGCTCATCCGTGAGCACATGACCTGCGTCCTTTAACTCTGATATAAGGTTCGCCATATGTCGCAGATGTTTCCCCATGGAATGATCTGGACGTTTCTTATATGTATCGAACTTTATAGTTAAGGCACGAAGTTTGGACACCGATGTGCCACCGAACTTCTCCTCTAGCTTGGACCATATGTCCATGGTTAGGTCATGTTCTCGGAAGATGCGCATTATGTCATCAGCCATACTGCTTAATAACGTAATGCGCGCTATCTTATTCTTCCGAGACCAAGCATCAAAAGCTTCCTTGTCTCTTCGGTGTTGGGCCGTAGTGCCCAACTCGGGTTCAATCATTACGTTCTTTAGAGTTTCGAGCACTTCTTGCTCCTCTAAAACGTATTGTATCTTAATGGACCAAAGTTTGTAATTATCGCCGTTGAGTTTTTCACCTTTGTTTAACTCAGCGACGATATTCTTTGAAGCGGAAGACATTTTACTTTTAAAATGCTGCAAAAAGACAAAACCGAAGGTTCGATCAAAAACATTGCATAAAAAATTCTCAAAATATAACTCCCACTTAAAATGATAATAGAATATCCCATTTGGATAGTTTCCCACTTGGAATTATATTATATTTGATAAGTTACTTTCGAAAAATATTGAAGGTGTTGTTCTAGAATCGAAAAGGTCTCTATGATTCCAATCACCATCTAGAACAACTTTCAATATTCCCCCATCACTTATCAAACAATAGTACTCTTATAGTACTAGCAGCGGAAAATGAGTATTTGATAAGTTACTTTCGAAAAATATTGAAGATGTTACTCTAGAATCGGAAAGGTCACTATGTTTCCAATCACCATCTAGAGTAACTTTCAATATTTCTCCCTCACTTTATCAAATGTTAGTACTCTTATAGTACTTAGCAGCGAAAAAGCGTTTTTGAAAACGTATTTTTCAAAACGAAAATACATTGGCTAATCTCCGTAGAGTAGAGCACAACGTCATAAGTACATTGGCTAATCTCCGAAGAGTAGAGCACAATGACTTGGCTAATCTCGCATGAAGTAGAGCATTACGGCTAATCTTCAAGGAGTAGAGCACAATTTCATAAGTACATTGGCTAATCTCCGAAGAGTAGAGCACAATGACTTGGCTAATCTCGCATGAAGTAGAGCACTATGGCTAATCTTCAAGGAGTAGAGCCCAATGAAAAACTTCATTAATACATTAGTCCCGTATGAACTAGTCGGCACTGTGGTTAGCCCCGTATGGGCTAATCGACACATTAGAGTTTGACCAATGCCTTTTGTCACCCCGTATGGGTCAGTTGACAAATTTGCAGTCGACCCAGACCTTCTGCCAGATTGGTCGACCAAAAACACAAAATTGGTCGACCAATTTTCCGGACTGCATCTTCTTCCCGGCCAGGGCCTCTGCCCTGGCCGGGGCTTGGCCAAGGGCCGGCCAGGGCCTCTGCCCTGGCCGGCCAGGGGCCCTGGCCCCCTCGGACAGGGCCGGCCAGGCCCTGGCCACTGCCAGGGCCGGCCGGCCAGGCCACTGGCCGGGGCCAGGGCTCCTGCCCTGGCCTCGGCCAGGCCCTGGCCTGAGGCCAGGGCGCTGCCCTGGCCTCTGCCAGGGCGGCCTGGCCGCTGGCCGGGGCCAGGGCTCCTGCCCTGGCCTCGGCCAGGCCCTGGCCTCTGCCAGGGCCGGCAGGCCGCTGGCCGGGGCCAGGGCTCCTGCCCTGGCCTCGGCCAGGCCCTGGCCTGAGGCCAGGGCACCGGCCCTGGCCTCTGCCAGGGCCGGCCTGGCCCTGGCAGTGGCCAGGGCGCCGGCCCTGGCCTCTGCCAGGGCCGGCAGGCCGGCCAAGGGCCGGCCCTGGCCTCTGCCAGGGCCGGCCTGGCCGGCAGGGTTTGGCCAAGGCCGGCCACTGCCGGCCTGGCCAAGGCCGGCCACTGCCGGCCTGGCCATGGCCGGCCATGGCTTGGCCATGGCCGGTCATGGCCAAGGCCATTCGGCGTTGGCCGGCCATGGCCCCTTTGGCTATGGTCGGCCACCCCCTTTAAATGGGGTTGCCGCACTCATTCCTCCCCCTTGATGGGGTGGTCGCCGGTGGTTATTGGCCGTAGCCAACCCCCTCCGCATGGGGAGAGGGGGTGCATGGCCTTCATAGCCCATTTGGCCATGGTGCACATGCACCAAATTTTCCTCTTACCCGATGGAAATAACTTCCATCATCTTCCTCGATGAAGCACCCGTTCGTCGATGAAGCACCCGTTCGTCGAGAAATTAGTTATTTCCTAATGGCCGTGTGCCAAAAATGAATAACGTATTACGTGAACGGTCGGTTCATCCCGTCACGGAGAGTTCCTACCATATCCGTAATGATAGGAGACCCTAACGTGAAAAGAACAACTGCTGCGTTCTCTCCGTCACGAAGCGTTCCTACTATATCCGTAATAGTAGGAGACCCATTCGTGAAAAAGACAACGACTCGTTCATAGTTTCGACGGGGTGGTGGTTTGACCGGGGCGAACCCTTATGGCTCTGATACCAATGAAGTATCCTGTCCAAAACAGAGTTAGGATCGATAATATGAAGTTTAGACTTACGCTTGCGTACGCTGCACGGTAGTCTACGAACTTCGCCTTCGGATTCGCCACGACGGATCGAGTCTACTCACGAACGGAGTAAGGCTACTAAATCTACAATCTAAATCTCTATTTTAGATTAAGAACTTGGATGGAGGGAGAGGAAATATTTCTGCAGAGCTTCGCTATGAAGAAGATGCATGCATGAATTTCATGCAAAAATTGTTAGGAAAATGGCTACCCTTGGGTCTTATTTATAGCCCCCAAGGTAGTTATTTTAGGGTAAGTTGTTCCTTTGGAACAACTTAATTAAGGTGTACCATGATACATGGCACATTATAAGCTTAAGTTGTACCATATGCATGGTACAACATAAGCTTAAGATATTCCCCCTTTATTAGCCATATGTCGCCTGCATTTATGCATATATAATGCGACTTTCCCACTCATACAGAGATCCTCTCCGTAAGGGAACAGATTCCCTTTGCACACGACTTCGTGTGCGCGACGTTCGAGGTCCGTATTCCCTCGTACATCCCCCACAAGGGTGTACAAACGTCTTCCATATCCAACAGCATGGCCCGGATCGACGACGGACCGCCGTCCGCGTGCCCACGGTGGGCAAATGCAGGGCTGCGGCCAGTGCGGTGGGGCAAAATCCCTCCGCAACATGGGCCGAACCCCCTTCTGCGGTGAATGGGGGTTGTGGCAAAAATTTTGTGCGCTTCCACAGACACTTTGGACCCCCGGGGTCATTTTTAAGCTAAATTTGCAAATCTACTATAGGGGGGTGCATGTTGCAAGGTGCTAGCCCACCGTCGACGGTGGGCTTTGCTGGGCGGTGGCTGAGCATTGGCAGCCAGCGCCCATGGGATTTTGGCCTGCGGGCAGGGGACCTCTGCCAGCCGTGCCCATGGGCGGCTGGGCCAAGCGCCGGGCGGCGCCCCCGGCGGCGCCACCGCCGGCGCCGGAAGCTCGCCGTCTTCCGGCGGCGAGCACCCCAAG
>JAULAV010000075.1:162126-179626 GCA_030789695.1 Scilla litardierei | reverse complement strand
AGAGCTTCGCTAGGATGAAAATGCATGCAAGAATGCCATGCAAAAAGTGTAAGAAATGGCTTACCCTTGGGTCTTATTTATAGCCCCCAAGGTAGTTATTTTAGGGTAAGTTGTTCCTTTGGAACAACTTAATTAAGGTGTACCATGATACATGGCACATTATAAGCTTAAGTTGTACCATATGCATGGTACAACATAAGCTTAAGATATTCCCCCTTTATTAGCCATATGTCGCATGCACTTATGCATATATAATGCGACTTTCCCACTCATCTAGTGATCCTCTCCGCAAGGGAACATATTCCCTTCGCGTACGACTTCGTGTACGCGACGTTCGAGGTCCGTATTCCCTCGTACATCCCCTACAAGGGTGTACTAACGTCTTCCATATCCAACATCTCCCACTCACACTTGAGGGGATTGTAAGAGAACGTCTTTCTCTTAGTTCTTTCATCTATCATATCGAGAAATAGACCGTACGACCGTCATGCGCGTAGAGTCTGTTGTTGTGCACTTGTTAGAGATACACAACGACCTCGAAAGTGTAAAGTTGAGTAGTTCAACGCATGCTTTACCCTAGATTATTTCTTCACATTTCTTATACTTTATATTCAACAATTGAATCCCATCTGGATTACAATTGGCTGGCCAGCTTTGAATCATTAAAGTCAAAATGCGAATATGAAATCAATCTTCCTCTTCTTGCGAACCTTCTGATCTTGACTTGATTCGCTTTTCTAACGTGCCCCGCCGAGCCGAATTATCATAGCCCATTAGAAACACGCTAAGATAGCGATCATCTCGTCAAATCTAAAGGAACCAATTGGAGTCCTTGAGGGTAAGAGTTAAGACCCGTATGGCCTTTGAGTCTCACATAATAGCAAACACTATTGCTACTAACTCAGTGGTCGAAATGCATACGTGGTATGAACACGTATTACAACATCACTCCTTTCCCAGGGAGAGTATGTCTTAATGATGTTGTACGGATGAAAGATCAGACACCACAGTGCCTATCTTTTGAGTCCCCTTACTACTCAGGAAATATTCCCGGACTCTCATCCTGCATAAGACAGATAGGATTAAAAAATCCAATGAGATCTTTATATCCTTGTGATATAGATCTCAGATCTTTTGTAAGCATCCATATGATGCAGATCTTTCATTCGACTATCTTGTTAAAGTCATGACTCTAAATCATTCGTCTAATGATTTTGACTTTAAACTAGTCTCATCTCTATCTTATCCATCTGATAAGATAAGGCGGTTGCTCATGTGAGAGAGCCAACCTTAATCTGTCCGACATACACACAATTCAGCTGAGATTTCAAAAATGTACACAAACATTTCTTAAGAAATTCATATGCAATGTTTGAAAAAGAACTTATTCTTTTATTAAATTTGATCTTTCTCAGACATGGGAATATATATTGGTACAACTCAGCTCTTACGCAATCCTTGGGATGATAAGTGTTTATAAAACACATTTCTGGGGATCGCTTTCGTAAGCTGATCCTCTATCATCTTATGCGTAGATATGTACCTTATGTCTACCTTCTTGGTTTTATCATAGTCTTTTGCAAATCTGCAGTTCCTTTAAGATACTGCATTATCCTCTTAACCGCTTTCCAGTGTTCTTGCCCTGGGTTGGATTGGTAATGACTTACCATTCCAACGGCAAAACAGATGTCCGGTCTTGTATGCGTCATAGCGTACATAAGACTATCAACTGTACTGGAATATGGAACTTTTTCCATAATTTCCTTTTCCTTTTGGTTCTTTGGACATGATTTCAGATATAAATTATCGCATCTGCTTATAGGAGTATCAATTGGACTTGCAGTCCTACATATTAAACCGTTCTAGAACCTTCTTTATATAAGTCTCTTGTGAAAGAGAAAGAAGTTTCTTTGAACGATTCCTTGAAATCTTAATTCCAAGGATATATGTGGCTTCCCCATGTCTTTCATCTCAAAACTGATGAAAGTCAAGCCTTGATATCCATCACTAAGCCCTTGTCGTTTCTGGTTATTAAAATGTCATCTACATATAGAGACATAATAACATGCTTGCTTTTAATCCTCTTGATATATACGCAGTTATCTTCATCAAGCATGGAAAATCCATTTGATAAGACAACTTCTTGAAATCGTATATACCATTGCCTCGAGGATTATTTAAGACTATATATGGACTTACGAAGTTTACAAACCTTATGTTCGTTTCCTTCTTTTACAAACCCTGTTGGTTGTTCCATATAGATCTCCTCGTCCAATTCTCCATTGAGAAAGGCAGTCTTTACATCCATCTGATGTAATTTGAGGTATAAGCAAGCTACCATTGCCAGAATCAGGCGAATCGAGGTAAAACGCACAACAGGTGAGAAGGTCTCTTCGTAGTCTATCCCTTCCTGTTGCGTAAAACCTTTCGCGACAAGGCGAGCTTTATATCTATCTATAGAGCCATTAGCCTTATGCTTGATCTTGAGAACCCATTTGTTCCCAATTGCTCTATGTCCTCTGGGTAAGTTAACTAAGTCCCAGACTTGGTTAACTTTCATGGATTTCAATTCCTCCTTCATCTCTTCCATCCATTTGTCTTTTGCAGGGCATGATACGGCATATTTGAGATTCTTCAAGTCCTTGTTGACTCGAATTTAGATCAATTCTAATATCACTCCCACTTGAAATGTTGTTAGAATTGCTCCCACTTGGATCATTATTCCCGTATGGAATAGGATAATCGTCATTCGTATAATCCATTGGTGAAGGTTGAAAAGTATTTTCGTTTTCACCAAGAATTTCTCCCACTCGAATGAGGTAATCCTTTTTGATCATAAATCTCAAAATAGAGATAAGTCCTGACTTATCTCGCCCTGTCTTGGAAACTCGTTTTCCAAGAAAGTGACATCCCTCGACTCAAACTCAATTAGTCCACCATTGTCTTCTTGACTAATCAAAAACATAACCTTTGGAGTTTTCTGCGTATCGTATATAGATACATTTCCTTCCCCTTGGGCCAAGTTTGCCATACTTATGGGAGGAAATATGTGCGTTGAATGCACAAACTCGAGGTAAAAATGTTTAAGTCAGGAGACCTTTGGTTTCACAACTCATAAGGAGTGGAGCTAACTGATTTCGAGGGTACGCGGTTTAAAATGAAAGCGGCCGTCAATAATGCATCACCCCAAAAGTGATTGGCAAGTTAGCTTGCGCCATCATTGAACGGACCATTTCCATTAAAGTCCTATTTCTCCTTTCTGCAACACCGTTTTGTTGAGGAGTATAAGGCATAGTTACCTGATGTACTATGCCTTTTTCATCACAAAGTTCCTTAAAACTTGTTCATTGATATCACCGCCCCTATCGGTTCGCAAGACCTTAATCTTGCGATCTAATTGATTCTCCACTAAACTCATATAGTTTTTAAAGCAGGTTTAGTGCTTTCACTTTTGTGGGATATCAAATAGATATGACCGAATCGGGTGAAATCATCAATAAAAGTGATGAAATAGGAATTTCCGCGTCTTGTCTTGACATTCATCGGACCACATATGTCCGAATGGATAAGCTGTAATGGAACCTTGGCCCTTGTGCCGGTTCCAAACGGCTTGCGACAAGATTTCCCCACAAGGCAATGTTCACAGGTCGACATTTCAACCTTTGAAACATTTGATAGAAGGCCACGTTTGGCAAATCTATCCATACGCGTTGGTCCAATATGACCAAGCCTTGTGTGCCAACAAATTATATTAGACTCATTAGTCAAAGAATTTGTCACAAGGAAATTTTCATTACATGAGGAATCATATATTGTACTTATTACAATAAATCCTTTGAAATACAAACCCAGTACCAATAAAGGAATTATTACAAAATAGGTCCATATTACAATCATGAAGGAACCAACTAAAAACAAGACCCATTAATTTGACCACAGTTTTAATATTCCTTTGAATATATGGAAATGAAGAGAACATCATGAAGTAGGAGAGTGCGGTCGTTGTCCAAGACCAGCTTGCGAGTCCCAACGCCTTTCACTTCAACACGTGTGTTGTTTCCTACATTGATCCACTTCATTCCTTGGGTTATCCGGTGATACTCCACGAAGGACCGTCTGTCCTTTGCTATGTGGTCGGTGGCACCTGAATCAATTATCCCAAAATGGATTAGATTCCACAAGAAATAGTGAACTAGAAACACATATGTAACTAGTATTACAAGTTACCTCACCACTTCCACTCGTACACGAACGAGCATAGTGACCGAGCTTGTTACACTTGAAGCACTTGATCCTTTTCAAGTCTTTCTTCTTGTGCCATTTCTTGTGCCCACCCTTATGTTTGGGTTCCTTGGTAGACTCAGGTTGCTTATTACGTTCATTAGAATACTTCGAACGATCTTTACGTTTCTTTCCCCCGTGTGAGGAACTAGCAACCATGTGCACTTCTGCACTTGGCTTGGCAGCCGCAAGCCGCTCTTCCTCTAATTCGAGGTGCTTGGAAACATCGTTGAAGGTCTTGATGCTCTCATTATGAGTGAGATGCATCTTCATCTGATCCCACCCATTTGGTAGGGAACGTATGACTACTTGGATTTGTTGCTCATCAATGAGCACATGACCTGCGTCCTTTAACTCCGAGATAAGGTTCGCCATATGTCGCAGATGTTTCCCCATGGAATGATCTGGACATTTCTTATATGAATCGAACCTTATAGTTAAGGCGCGAAGTTTGGACACCGATGTGCCACCGAACTTCTCCTCTAGCTTGGACCATATGTCCATGGCTAGGTCATGTTCTCGGAAGATGCGCATTATGTCATCAGCCATACTACTTAATAACGTAATGCGCGCTATCTTATTCTTCCGAGACCAAGTATCAAAAGCTTCCTTGTCTCGTCGATGTTGGGCCGTAGTGCCCAACTCGGGTTCAATCATAACGTTCTTTAGAGTTTCGAGCACTTCTTGCTCCTCTAGAACGTATTGTATCTTTATGGACCAAAGATTGTAATTATCGCCGTTGAGTTTTTCACCTTTGTTTAACTCAGCGACGATATTCTTTGAAGCGGAAGACATTTTACTTTTAAAATGCTGCAAAAGACACAAAACCGAAGGTTCGATCAAAACATTGCATAAAAATTCTTAAAATATATAACTCCCACTTGAAATGATAATAGAATATCCCATTTGGATAGTTCTAAAAATTCAAATCCCACTTGGAATTATATTATATTTGATAAGTTACTTTCGAAAAATATTGAAGATGTTGTTCTAGAATCGAAAAGGTCTCTATGATTCCAATCACCATCTAGAACAACCTTCAATATTCCCCCATCACTTATCAAACAATCGTACTCTTATAGTACTTCGCAGCGGAAAATCAATTTTGAAAAACATATCTTTCAAAATGGAATAGGTGAGAGTTTGCGCAAAGAATTTTAGCGCAACAATTGCCAAGCCACGAGACCTGTTCTACACACCCATGGGTTAGATAACCATGGCCGGATCGTGGTAGGACTTGGAATTCTAAATTGCGCTATCCCGATTAAGGACGGGACATAACCTATTTGAAAAACATCTTTTTCAAAAAAATTTGAAAATACATTGGCTAATCTCCGTAGAGTAGAGCACAATGTTATGTGTACATTGGCTAATCTCCGTAGAGTAGAGCATAATGACATGGCTAATCTCGCATGAAGTAGAGCACTATGGCTAATCTTCAAGGAGTAGAGCCCAATGAAAAACTTCATTAAAACGTTAGCCCCGTATGGGCTAGTCGGCACTGTGGTTAGCCCCGTATGGGCTAATCGGCACATTCGAGTTTGGCCAAGGCCTTTTGTCACCCCGTATGGGTCAGTTGGCAAGTTTGCAATCGACCTAGACCTTCTGTCGGATTGGTCGACCAAAAACACCAAATTGGTCGACCAATTTTGGTCTGCAACTTCTTCCCGGCCAGGGCCTCTGCCCTGGCCGGGGCTTGGCCAAGGGCCGGCCAGGGCCTCTGCCCTGGCCGGCCAGGGGGCCTGGCCCCTCGGCCAGGGCCTCTGCCCTGGCCGAGGCCAGGGCATTGGCCCTGGCCTCTGCCAGGGCCGGCCAGGCCGGCCGGCCGTGGCCGAGGCCGGCCATTGCCATCCTGGCCTTGGCCGGCCACTGCCGGCCTGGCCTTGGCCGGCCATGGCTTGGCCATGGCCGGTCATGGCCAAGGCCATTTGGCATTGGCCGGCCATGGCCCCTTTGGCCATGGCCGGCCACCCCCTTTGAATGGGGTTGCCGCACACACTCCTCCCCCTTGATGGGGTGGTCGCCGGTGGTTATTGGCCGTAGCCAACCCCCTCCGCTTGGGGAGGGGGGTGCATGGCCTTCATAGCCCATTTGGCTATGGTGCACATGCACCAAATTTCATCTTTCCCGATGGAAATAACTACCACCTTCTTCCTCGATGAAGCACTCGTTCGTCGAGAAATTAGTTATTTCCTAATGGCCGTGTGCCAAAAAATGAATAACCTACTACGTGAACGGTCGGTTCTTCCCGTCACGGAGAGTTCCTACCATATCCGTAATGATAGGAGACCCTAACATGAAAAGAACAACCGCTGAGTTCTCTCCGTCACGAAGCGTTCCTACCATATCCGTAATGGTAGGAGACCCATTCGTGAAAAAGACAACGACTCGTTCATAGTTTCGACGGGGCGGCTGTTTGATTGGGGCGAACCCGTATGGCTCCGATACCAATGTAGGATCCTACCAAAACAGAGTTAGGATCGATAATATGAAGTTTCGACTTACGCTTGCGTATGCGGCACGGTAGTCTACGAACTTCGCCTTCGGATTCGCCACGACGGATCGAGTCTTCTCACGAACGGAGTAAGGCTACTAAATCCACAATCTAAATCTCTACTTTAGATTAAGAACTTGGATAAAGAAAGAGAGGAAGCATTTCGGCAGAGCTTCGCTAGGATGAAAATGCATGCAAGAATGCCATGCAAAAAGTGTAAGAAATGGCTTACCCTTGGGTCTTATTTATAGCCCCCAAGGTAGTTATTTTAGGGTAAGTTGTTCCTTTGGAACAACTTAATTAAGGTGTACCATGATACATGGCACATTATAAGCTTAAGTTGTACCATATGCATGGTACAACATAAGCTTAAGATATTCCCCCTTTATTAGCCATATGTCGCATGCACTTATGCATATATAATGCGACTTTCCCACTCATCTAGTGATCCTCTCCGCAAGGGAACATATTCCCTTCGCGTACGAATTCATCTACGCGACGTTCGAGGTCCGTATTCCCTCGTACATCCCCTACAAGGGTGTACTAACGTCTTCCATATCCAACAAAAATCCCTCCGCCGCATGGCCCGAATCGACGACGGACCGCCGGCCGCGTGCCGGCGGTGGGAAAATGCGGGGCCACGGCCCGTGCGGTGGGACAAAATCCCTCCGCCGCATATCCCGAATCGACGACGGACCGCCGGGCACGTGCCGACGGTGGGGAAATGCGGGGCTACGGCCCGTGCGGTGGGGCAAAATCCCACCGCCGCATGGCCCGGGTCGACGACGGACCGCCGCATGTACCGATTCGACGACGGACCGCCGGACACCCACTGACGGTGGTGAAATACGGGGCTACGGCCCGTGCGGTGGGGCAAAATCACACCGCCGCATGGCCCGGATCGACGACAGACCGCCGTCCGCGTGCCCACGGTGGGCAAATGCAGGGCTGCGGCTAGTGCGGTGGGGCAAAATCCCTCCGCAACATGGGCCGAACCCCCTTCTGCGGTGAATGGGGGTTGTGGCAAAAATTTTGTGCGCTTCCACAGACACTTTGGACCCCCGGGGTCATTTTAAGCTAAATTTGCAAATCTACTATAGGGGAGTGCATGTTGCAAGGTGCTAGCCCACCGTCGACGGTGGGCTTTGCTGGGCGCTGGCTGAGCATTGGCAGCCAGCGCCCATGGGATTTTGGCCTGCGGGCAGGGGACCTCTGCCAGCCGTGCCCATGGGCGGCTGGGCCAAGCGCCGGGCGGCGCCACCGGCGGCGCCACCACCGGCGCCGGAAGCTCGCCGTCTTCCGGCGGCGAGCGCCCCAAGGGGGATTTTGCTGGAATTTTGGCCGCGGGCCATAGGGGACCCACGCCATCCGTGCCCATGGGCGGCTGGGCAAAGCACCGGGCGGCGCCACCGCCGGCGCCGGAAGCTCGCCACCTTCCGGCGGCGAGCGCCCCTGGGGGGCTTTTGCTGGAATTTTGGCCGTCGGCCACAGGGGACCCACGCCAGCCGTGCCCATGGGCGGCTGTAACGACCGGTTCTTATCGGTGATATTATCTGTATTTCTCTAGTATAATTTTCCGCCCGTATCCGTTTTAAGCGTGTCCGTCCCCGTGCACGTGCCAACTTGTTCATGTTAATTATTTCTATCATTGTATTAGGCTACTTAGTTATATTTATTAATATTAATAATATTATTATTATTGCTTGGGTATATCTCATTAAATCGTTTTCTTAAACTTTCAAATATTGAATTCGATTTTCAAATCTCTTTAAAAACCAAATGAAATCTTCCTATTATTGTTTTATGACACTTAGTCAATTTATTATTATTATTAGTTAAGTGACTTTATTATGTTGATTTCATATCTTTCCAAAAATTCAAATTTCATATTTTTTTGTAAACCCATTAAACCAAATTGATTCACTATTAATTCCCTTGATTTTAATTAGTTAAGAATGATTGTTGTTTCTCCCTCATTTCTTCATAGTGTTAGACCCTTCCTATTTTGCACGCACGCACACATTGGACATACACACACACACACACTTTCATTTTTCAAAAAAAACTTAGGCTTGAGAGATAAACTCATATGTTATAATCCTAGACTATTGTATAAGAATGAGACCCTAAGTTTTGTTTATTAAAGCCCTAGCTATCATCTACAGACTCCAATATCTTTACAAAACCCTACTGTACATGTGGACCTTAGATTCAGGTCTCCACGTGAAGCCCTTTCAAACCCCTCATCAAATAGGAAAACCATATAAATCAACCTATATGAAAGAAAACCCAAATGGGCTAACTATTCTACCTGCTGCTATCTTTAAAATTAACCTATGGGCCTATCTCATCTCCACGCAACCATGCTCAGACCTACCCCTCTTTATAAAAACCCTAGGCTACCATCCTACAAATACAAAACCCTATAACACTCACGTGTGAACAGCCCTCTACCCTAGTTTTTATAGAAACCCACACTACAAATAGAAACCCAACACAAAAAGGGAAAGAAATAACCTGACCCTCCCCTAGAGATTTCATGTGCTGGTGTTGTCTTTGAGAACCCAAATAAAAACCTAGCTATCTCTAGGCATTCACGTGCTGCCCCCCACACAATTGAAAAGCCTTAGAAAACTAAACCTAGGAGGACCTATTTCACGTGAGCCTATTGCCTTTTATAAATAGAAAACCTAGGGCTTTTATCTCCCCAACTAGCAGCCGCCAAACCCCCCGCCCTGTCCTCGTTTCTTCTCCGCGCGAGCTACTCACGGCCCACCTTTTCCGACCAAGAGCCGCGGCCTCGTCTCCAACCACACACGCCAGCAGCCGCTCTTCTCCCCTCCAACACGCAACCATCAGCCGCCGGCATCGACTCGCAACACCGTCACCAGCTCCCCATCCCCGCGTCTACGCCACCTCAAGGTCTCCTCCTCCATCTCCTTCACGCAGGAGATCGCAGCCACGGCAACCACCGTCGGTCTTCAGCCCGACGCAGCCCCGCCCTGAGCCACCCACAGCCCGCATGGCCACCGGCTTTCTCAAACCTCTGACCCTCCTCTTCCCGAGCAGCAGGCTCTCACATGCAGAGGCGACACAATGTAAACACGTGAGTCGATATAACCCATGTTTCTATAATGATTTTATGGCTTATGGGGGGTGTTAGTAATATGTAATACTATTGGTTTAAATATCCTATATATATTTATATAGATAAGTTTCAGTAACAGTTCTATAAATATTAGTATATATCAGTAAGTTAGAGTAGATAATACTGTTGGTATTATGACCCAGTGATGATGTAAGATCTAAACCTTTAACCCTATCTAAACGACGCAGATACGCCGCTGTTCCAGGACCGTATGCGTCGCCGCTATCCATCGCTGCGTTCCGATCCTTCCCTGCACTATCGGTTAGTAGATCTACCCCCCATAACTCTTAACCCACACTGTAAAGTAGAAGACTTAATAAAATTGGGTGATTAGACGTCGTAGGGGTAATTTTGTAAATCTGTCCTGAACAAAAAACGCGATTTCTGATTTTATGTTCTGCCAAAACAGCGAACCAAACCCTCCATATCATAGTACTCATCGAGACGAATCCAACGACACCAAGAACGTCAAAATCAGGCAAGTATATGATTTGTTATGAATTTTAGAAGTTTCGGCACGTTTACGCCGCCTTCCTGTTTTGCTGTGTAACTCAAAATTTAGATGTGAAATGACATACAAAACTGACACCATAATGACTAGGACGAAAATTGGGATCCAACGGTATATCATACGATATATCCCCAATTTAAACAACTAGAGGAAGAAATTGTTTCTGTAGCAAGTTGAACAGAAAGGGTGAAATCGTCATTAATTGGAATTACGGAACCGGTCGTTCGACCCGCTTCCGCCTTGCAGAACTGTCACCGTAAAACACTAACATTGATAACAATGGAATTCAGTGAGTCCTGACATGATTAACTATATGGACATCGTGAAATCGTGCGCCTCGAAGGCGAAATCGTGATATCGTGATGTCGTGTGAGTCGACTAGGTCGGCTCGTGTTTCGGAAAAACTTTTGGGTGGGGTTAGGGTTGAGCGGCCACTGGGCGTATGAAAGGTACTCTCCTCAAGAGCACCACCCGACGCGGTGGGTTAGTGTCAATCACGGTAAGCCCCCGTGAGAGGAACGACCTTCTCATCACGACCTAAAGGCGAGAACCCTAGATTAGATGTGAAGTCTTGACATGGTCATTGTAACGCTAACTTGTCATCGTGAGAATTGAAAAGCTAACAGACTTTGAGAATTTTAACTTTAAACTTGCCATCGACTAGAACTGCATGCTAGGATTGTTTCTTTCTGCTCCGAAATTGTTAATTGTTAAATCGCTGCAGTCGTTTCATTTCGAAATATTAAATGCTTCTAAAATTCATGTACTTGTTATATACTTCGCCTCGGGATGCTAACTCTTTCTGCAGACCCCTAGCTGACATACATTCATGTTTGTGGATGTATGTCAGGTTCAGAGCTTGAGTACCACCTGACTTGGAGAGCCAGAGTTGTCGAAGACGTCGAGACGTTTTCCGCAGAAGACTAGAGTCTCTTTTCCGTCTTTGCTTAGAGTTTTAGTTTAGTTCCTTGTAGTAGGATTAGTGCTTGGTTGTAGTTTCTTTTGGCCATGCTGGAGCCCTCTTGTTTTATTTTCTGTACGAACAATTCTGGAAGTGCCCATTTAATTTAATGAAATGTTTTCTGGTTGTTCTGATACGCAAATGCAAGGACCCTTTTCTGTGTTTTTATCACAGACGCTTATTGAACTCGAGCTTCACCGCTCCAGTTCAAGCGGGCCGTGTAACGTTCTCGCTTCTGGTGTCTTTTTCGAAGCGGGGCGTTACAGGTTTTAGTGGTGGCCCATGCAGGTCGTTGCAAATGCAAAATTCAGAACAATGAGAACACTTTTCATTAGCCAAAACATCCAGAATTAGTTCGTACGCAAAATTACTCGAATAACTTGTCTCAGCATGATAGGAAACCCAACACCAGGATAATAGGAATAGATAGACGCTTGTGCTCGTTAGTTAGACACTCTTGCCACGACTTAGAATTATCATCTTGGGGGTCACCCTAGTGATTGATCTTCCAGCTTTGACCATATTAAACTTTCGAGTTTCGTTAATCATTCGCTTAGGTTTATCAAACCTAGGGCCCAACCAACCGTAGAGACCGTCGCCAAGCAAGTCGAACCTGAGACGCCTGCATTGAGTAGACTTCGAAGCGTAGGATATTCTAGATCTAGATCTCGATCCTCAACGGACCCTTACCTCAGCTTTCCTAGCGCAGACCAGTTCGTTGGAGAACCTTAGTGCTAAACCTTAATCGACCCAACGATTATTTTCCCACTGGTTTGTCATTTTCTATGTTAATGATCGTAGGAAGCCATCGTAGCGTATTCGCGGAGCTACTTCTTAGTCATACTTACGTTTCAATCGTCGGACCTAATTCTCGTCCTCGATTCACCTAAAATCTTCGGGTCCGCCATCCTACTGATCCGGGACCTTCTAAAAAGCATTTTCGATATTTTTATTGAATTCTACACTAAGTTTAAAACTCTTTCGAAAACTTTTGCTTAAAATCTCTACACTTCAGTGGACTTAAACCCAATCTTGATTACGAAACTCTTCTGACGCGATCTTTAGTTACTATCTTATAGCGATTTTTTCTAACATTTATCTCTCGCATTTCTATTTCACATGACCTCGCATAGTTACTCTATTTTCTCATGTAAGGAACTTCTCTAAAAAAAAATTTACAAACCTATTTCCATTTGCAAAACAAGCACTACACCCTATGCCCATATTACTCTTCACCTATTATTCGACCGACCACATTTTACTTATACCATATGCTCACTATTTTCGCATGTTATGGCGACACTATTATTTTTACACATGTCCTATTCTTCTTAATTATTTAATTATTCTTAAATATTTTATGTCACCCAACAACCAAACTCTTATCCATGCCATCTCCGGGACCGTCCATCGCAACATTAACTCGTTGCCACATTCAACTCTGAACCCTACCTTATTACTTAGTTACCACATTAGTGATTATCTTTGCTTATGTCAGCTTTAGTTTAAGTATAGTGGGACCATTGGCTTGATTGTGGCGTTGTGGTGCATGTATATAGATAGTGAGTGTGGACCAGTGCGTGCTAATCTATATACCACCCATGTATGAGTGTGCTACCCTGAGTATATTAGTATAGTGTGACTTATCTATTGTGTCGTATGTGCATGTATGTATGGTAATTTGTGATATATACGTATATAACCGAGTGTAGAGTAGTAAGTGTATATTTACGCTTAGGCGAGTGATTGGCCATATCACTATAGGAATATCTGTGCGTATTAGATTTAATATTGGCTAGTTACTAGGAGTATTTGTACCTTAGTCGTATTTGTTAATGGTTGTAATTATATGCTAGTGATGTACATATTAGGCGTAATGATAATAAGTGTACGTATAGTTGTGCGTGCAGATTTATTGTGTGATAGCATGTCGGTGTGTACTTGTGCATATATATGTATGTGGTTAGTTATAGGTGTGTATATATATGTATTGTACGAATGAGTGTGTTGTATGCATAGTAAGACTATAATATTACCCCTACGGGATGATGTGTGAGCATGTGTATACCAGGAGGTATGCATAGCCGTATGTTTGTGACTACGTATATGTGAATGTATGAAATAGTATACTTACCCTATGTAGATTTCCGTGGTTGTGTATACCGGTGTGTGTATATATGTTTTATATAGATAGAGGATAGGCGTGTCATGGTGTAAGTATGTATATGTATGAACGATAGTATATGTATTTGAAGTTGTGTGATATATGAGTAAGTATAGGCATATGGATGTATATGGTTTCATTATAATGTATGCATGCCTGGGATAGAACGACCTTAGTGTCTAAGTCCGCCCACTCCTATTAAGTCTGAGGACGGACTTGATCCTAAGGTGGGTAGATTACGATGATCCAAGTACTGTGAGTAAGGCGTGTATAACTCTCTGTATGGTGTAAGATATTACGTGCATGTATATACGTGTAGTGATTTGCAATATAATGTGTATATGGTGATATGCGGTATGCAAAGGTGATTGTACGATTGGAAGTGTTAATTGACTAAGAATGATTGTATTTGTATGTTAGTGGTATGTTATGTAACATGTGGTACTATATCAGGATAGTTTGTGAGTGTATAAGATGTATGGTATTACATGGTGATGGCACACTTATAGCTAGAAAATTGATGTGGTGGGGTAGTAAAGTGTTACTACTCACCCGAGTATAATTTTGGTTGGATTGTACTTTTAGGATGATATTATATTAAACGTGTTATGTTAATTTGTAATTGGTGAGGTATGTACGTGTGTTGTTACTACTATTAGTTTGAACGTTGATTAATGATATCATTAGTAATACTATTGGTATGGATTTAGTATTAGAAATACTACTTAGATATGGCATGATGGTTGTTTATGGTGTGTATGCATTAGAAGAGAGATGCGAGCGTTACCCTTATGATTTCCCGGTACCCTAGCCAATAAGATTCCGAGGACGGAATCGTATTTAAGGTTGGTAGGATGTAACGACCGGTTCTTATCGGTGATATTATCTGTATTTCTCTAGTATAATTTTCCGCCCGTATCCGTTTTAAGCGTGTCCGTCCCCGTGCACGTGCCAACTTGTTCATGTTAATTATTTCTATCATTGTATTAGGCTACTTAGTTATATTTATTAATATTAATAATATTATTATTATTGCTTGGGTATATCTCATTAAATCGTTTTCTTAAACTTTCAAATATTGAATTCGATTTTCAAATCTCTTTAAAAACCAAATGAAATCTTCCTATTATTGTTTTATGACACTTAGTCAATTTATTATTATTATTAGTTAAGTGACTTTATTATGTTGATTTCATATCTTTCCAAAAATTCAAATTTCATATTTTTTTGTAAACCCATTAAACCAAATTGATTCACTATTAATTCCCTTGATTTTAATTAGTTAAGAATGATTGTTGTTTCTCCCTCATTTCTTCATAGTGTTAGACCCTTCCTATTTTGCACTCACGCACACATTGGACATACACACACACACACTTTCATTTTTCAAAAAAAACTTAGGCTTGAGAGATAAACTCATATGTTATAATCCTAGACTATTGTATAAGAATGAGACCCTAAGTTTTGTTTATTAAAGCCCTAGCTATCATCTACAGACTCCAATATCTTTACAAAACCCTACTGTACATGTGGACCTTAGACTCAGGTCTCCACGTGAAGCCCTTTCAAACCCCTCATCAAATAGGAAAACCATATAAATCAACCTATATGAAAGAAAACCCAAATGGGCTAACTATTCTACCTGCTGCTATCTTTAAAATTAACCTATGGGCCTATCTCATCTCCACGCAACCATGCTCAGACCTACCCCTCTTTATAAAAACCCTAGGCTACCATCCTACAAATACAAAACCCTATAACACTCACGTGTGAACAGCCCTCTACCCTAGTTTTTATAGAAACCCACACTACAAATAGAAACCCAACACAAAAAGGGAAAGAAATAACCTGACCCTCCCCTAGAGATTTCATGTGCTGGTGTTGTCTTTGAGAACCCAAATAAAAACCTAGCTATCTCTAGGCATTCACGTGCTGCCCCCCACACAATTGAAAAGCCTTAGAAAACTAAACCTAGGAGGACCTATTTCACGTGAGCCTATTGCCTTTTATAAATAGAAAACCTAGGGCTTTTATCTCCCCAACTAGCAGCCGCCAAACCCCCCGCCATGTCCTCGTTTCTTCTCCGCGCGAGCTACTCACGGCCCACCTTTTCCGACCAAGAGCCGCGGCCTCGTCTCCAACCACACACGCCAGCAGCCGCTCTTCTCCCCTCCAACACGCAACCATCAGCCGCCGGCATCGACTCGCAACACCGTCACCAGCTCCCCATCCCCGCGTCTACGCCACCTCAAGGTCTCCTCCTCCATCTCCTTCACGCAGGAGATCGCAGCCACGGCAACCACCGCCGGTCTTCAGCCCGACGCAGCCCCGCCCTGAGCCACCCACAGCCCGCATGGCCACCGGCTTTCTCAAACCTCTGACCCTCCTCTTCCCGAGCAGCAGGCTCTCACATGCAGAGGCGACACAATGTAAACACGTGAGTCGATATAACCCATGTTTCTATAATGATTTTATGGCTTATGGGGGGTGTTAGTAATATGTAATACTATTGGTTTAAATATCCTATATATATTTATATAGATAAGTTTCAGTAACAGTTCTATAAATATTAGTATATATCAGTAAGTTAGAGTAGATAATACTGTTGGTATTAATACCCAGTGATGATGTAAGATCTAAACCTTTAACCCTATCTAAACGACGCAGATACGCCGCTGTTCCAGGACCGTATGCGTCGCCGCTATCCATCGCTGCGTTCCGATCCTTCCCTACACTATCGGTTAGTAGATCTACCGCCCATAACTCTTAACCCACACTGTAAAGTAGAAGACTTAATAAAATTGGGTGATTAGACGTCGTAGGGGTAATTTTGTAAATCTGTCCTGAACAAAAAACGCGATTTCTGATTTTATGTTCTGCCAAAACAGCGAACCAAACCCTCCATATCATAGTACTCGTCGAGACGAATCCAACGACACCAAGAACGTCAAAATCAGGCAAGTATATGATTTGTTATGAATTTTAGAAGTTTCGGCACGTTTACGCCGCCTTCCTGTTTTGCTGTGTAACTCAAAATTTAGATGTTAAATGACGTACAAAACTGACACCATAATGACTAGGACGAAAATTGGGATCCAACGGTATATCATACGATATATCCCCAATTTAAACAACTAGAGGAAGAAATTGTTTCTGTAGCAAGTTGAACAGAAAGGGTGAAATCGTCATTAATTGGAATTACGGAACCGGTCGTTCGACCCGCTTCCGCCTTGCAGAACTGTCATCGTAAAACACTAACATTGATAACAATGGAATTCAGTGAGTCCTGACATGATTAACTATATGGACATCGTGAAATCGTGCGCCTCGAAGGCGAAATCGTGATATCGTGATGTCGTGTGAGTCGACTAAGCCGGCTCGTGTTTCGGCAAAACTGTTGGGTGGGGTTAGGGTTGAGCGGCCACTGGGCGTATGAAAGGTACTCTCCTCAAGAGCACCACCCGACGCGGTGGGTTAGTGTCAATCACGGTAAGCCCCCGTGAGAGGAACGACCTTCTCATCACGACCTAAAGGCGAGAACCCTAGATTAGATGTGAAGTCTTGACATGGTCATTGTAACGCTAACTTGTCATCGTGAGAATTGAAAAGCTAACAGACTTTGAGAATTTTAACTTTAAACTTGCCATCGACTAGAACTGCATGCTAGGATTGTTTCTTTCTGCTCCGAAATTGTTAATTGTTAAATCGCTGCAGTCGTTTCATTTCGAAATATTAAATGCTTCTAAAATTCATGTACTTGTTATATACTTCGCCTCGGGATGCTAACTCTTTTTGCAGACCCCTAGCTGACATACATTCATGTTTGTGGATGTATGTCAGGTTCAGAGCTTGAGTACCACCTGACTTGGAGAGCCAGAGTTGTCGAAGACGTCGAGACGTTTTCCACAGAAGACTAGAGTCTCTTTTCCGTCTTTGCTTAG
>JAULAV010000075.1:149626-152126 GCA_030789695.1 Scilla litardierei | reverse complement strand
CAAAATCCCACCGGCGCATGGCCCGAATCGACGACGGACCGCCGTCCGCGTGCCGGCGGTGGGAAAATGCGGGGCCACGGCCCGTGCGGTGGGGAAAAATCCCTCCCCCGCATGGCCCGAAGCGACGACGGACCGTGTCACGCCCCGCTTCCCAAAATGGACGGAGGCGAAGCGTGACTAAGGCCCGCTTAGGCCAGAGCTGAGAAGCTCGGACCCAATAAGCGTCTGTAGGGGGGTACCATTTCTAAATTTTCAGGTTCTTGCATTAAATAAGTTCGAAACAATAGGAAGTACAGGAAGGAAGTTGCATTCATTAAAATTAGAGACATAACATCGAACAAGTACAAAGTCTAAAAGAAGCCTAAGCATGGCAACAAGCTATCTAAAAACAAACTAAAAGTAGTAACCTCTGAAAGTGGCGACTAAAAAGACCTCGAGGTCTGGTCCTCGTCAGGCACGTGCTCTGGGTCGACGTCCTCGGCTCCTCGTACTCTAGTGAGTCTGTCTCGTCCCCGAACTCTGGCTGAGCACATGACGTACAGCACCAAAAGAAGGAACTCTACGTCAGGCAAGGTCTACAAAAAGGGTTAGACCAAACTGCAGGTGTACCGAACTTTTAAACAACGGTTTACTGGTTGATTAACATGCTGAGGTTCTATTTCACAACAGTTTACTGGTTGATTTGCATGCTGTGGTTATAACAGAGTAACACAACAGGAAGTAGCGGGGCAAGAAAGTAAAACGGGACAGGTAGTAGTCGCAGCGTGTGCTACCAACTACGGGACTAACCTACAGGTGTCAAGACAAGACGGGACGTGACCGGACAAGACAAGACAGGACAAGTGAGACACGAAAGGGTTCACGCCTTACGGTTCGAGGGGGATCAGACCCTCTCCCTGTGCGCACGCTCAACCCTACCCCAACCCAGAGACTCAAGACAAGAAGTACAGAGATCACTTCCGCTCGGGAAGCACCTGAAATGCCCGTAGGCTTTTTGGTATCACAGAGATCACTTCCGCTCGGGAAGAATCTGAAACGCCCGTAGGCTTTTTGTATCACGGAGATCACTCCCGCAAGGAGAGCATCTGAAACGCCCGTAGGCTTTTTGTTATAACTGAGATCACTTCCGCTCGGGAAGCATCTGAAACGCCCGTAGGCTTTTTGGTATCACAGAGATCACTTCCGCTCGGGAAGCATCTGAAACGCCCGTAGGCTTTTTGGTATCACAGAGATCACTTCCGCTCGGGAAGCATCTGAAACGCCCGTAGGCTTTTTGTGTAACAGGACACGACATGACAAGTGTAGGGAAAGTTATTCTAGGGTGTCCACACGCACGCACACGCAAGATAGTCCTATGATGTCAGCAGTTTATTTTGTTGTCAGGCTCAGACTTCGTCGTCAAGTCTGAGCCGTCACAGGTCGTCCCGGACGCTATCATTTCACGTCCGGTCCTCAGCACACACAGTCTAACAGTTCTACAATCTAGAACTAAGGCACGGTCAAGAACGCAAGTGGGTACACTTGCCTGCGGTGGCGAGTGTGTCGTCTGTCCGGGGCGTCTCGTCCAGGCGTCTCGTCCGCGGTAGTCCGTCTGAAAAGTGTCACGGCGACGATGTCAGGTCGCGTTTTTCAATAATCCTATTTAGGTTCATTTCTAGGTTGTCGGGACTACCCTAATTGTCAAAGTCACAATTTTGATGTTCAGCCCTATTCGACGATTCTATCCTATGTGCACAGTTCAAAAGTCCAGTCGTCGAATCTACTGTTTCACAACGTTTTAAAAGAGCGAAAAGTAAATTTAATTCCAATTTGTCGATTTTTAGATTAGGGTTCGATTCGCTACGGCGGGGGTTTCTACAAGTTAGGGGAAACCAACCTGAATGATGATTAACCGAGAATCTGGCATCGGGTCTGAAAACAGTGACGGTCGCATGAAGGACGTATAATATCTGTTGATGGTTTAAGGGTGTCCATATGATCGTAACGACGAGCGCGAAATATCTGCGAGATCGGATCGTTATATTAAGCTAAAGTCTTAACTCATTAAATATTCCAACAATTAACTTACATCACTATATTACTAACATATATTAATCATATATGTTACAGTTTATATGGCTACCACTAAAAGTAACAACTAACTTTATACTAGCATCCTGCCATTACTTATAGTTGTAGTTAATGTTATAAATAATAATTATCTTGCTAATTATTAAAACTATTAGGTGCAGACAAGCTTCCTGTAGGTAATAATGTGGGGGTTTCACCATCTGATTTATGAAATCAACCAATTACATATCATTATAAGGACCAATCAGATACATAATAGTACTAGAGTCCAAATAGCCACGGTTCATTGTAATTCTACACACAAGGATCTTGGCATCAGTATTTTTATGAAACTAATATTAATAAACTAAAATTTACAAGAGGATACCTAGAAAAGAAACTTTTGACCACTGTCCATTACCTGACCCTACTATTCTTTCTCATCTCCAAT
>JAULAV010000075.1:125465-145465 GCA_030789695.1 Scilla litardierei | reverse complement strand
GGCCCAGCCGCCCATGGGCACGGCTGGCGTGGGTCCCCTGTGGCCCGCGGCCAAAAATCCAGCAAAATCCCCCCCGGGGGCGCTCGCCGCCGGAAGACGGCGGGCTTCCAGCGGCGGCGGCGGCGGCGGCGGCGGCGCCGCCCGACGCTTGGCCCAGTCACCCATGGGCACGGCTGGCGTGGGTCCCCTGTGGCCCGCGGCCAAAATTCCAGCAAAATCCCCCCCGGGGGCGCTCGCCGCCGGAAGACGGCGGGCTTCCGGCGGCGGCGGCGGCGCCGCCCGACGCTTGGCCCAGCCGCTGTAACGCCCCGCTTCCAAAACGACACCGGAAGCGAGAACGTCACATGGCCCGCTTGAACTGGAGCGGTGAAGCTCGAGTTCAATAAGCGTCTCTGATAAAAACACAGAAAAGGGTCCTTGCATTTGCGTATCAGAACAACCAGAAAACATTTCATTAAATTAAATGGGCACTTCCAGAATTGTTCGTACAGAAAATAAAACAAGAGGGCTCCAGCATGGCCAAAAGAAACTACAACCAAACACTAATCCTACTACAAGGAACTAAACTAAAACTCTAAGCAAAGACGGAAAAGAGACTCTAGTCTTCTGCGGAAAACGTCTCGACGTCTTCGACAACTCTGGCTCTCCAAGTCAGGTGGTACTCAAGCTCTGAACCTGACATACATCCACAAACATGAATGTATGTCAGCTAGGGGTCTGCAGAAAGAGTTAGCATCCCGAGGCGAAGTATATAACAAGTACATGAATTTTAGAAGCATTTAATATTTCGAAATGAAACGACTGCAGCGATTTAACAATTAACAATTTCGGTGCAGAAAGAAACAATCCTAGCATGCAGTTCTAGTCGATGGCAAGTTTAAAGTTAAAATTCTCAAAGTCTGTTAGCTTTTCAATTCTCACGATGACAAGTTAGCGTTACAATGACCATGTCAAGACTTCACATCTAATCTAGGGTTCTCGCCTTTAGGTCGTGATGAGAAGGTCGTTCCTCTCACGGGGGCTTACCGTGATTGACACTAACCCACCGCGTCGGGTGGTGCTCTTGAGGAGAGTACCTTTCATACGCCCAGTGGCCGCTCAACCCTAACCCCACCCAAAAGTTTTGCCGAAACACGAGCCGGCCTAGTCGACTCACACGACATCACGATATCACGATTTCGCCTTCGAGGCGCACGATTTCACGATGTCCATATAGTTAATCATGTCAGGACTCACGGAATTCCATTGTTATCAATGTTAGTGTTTTACGGTGACAGTTCTGCAAGGCGGAAGCGGGTCGAACGACCGGTTCCGTAATTCCAATTAATGACGATTTCACCCTTTCTGTTCAACTTGCTACAGAAACAATTTCTTCCTCTAGTTGTTTAAATTGGGGATATATCGTATGATATACCGTTGGATCCCAATTTTCGTCCTAGTCATTATGGTGTCAGTTTTGTACGTCATTTCACATCTAAATTTTGAGTTACACAGCAAAACAGGAAGGCGGCGTAAACGTGCCGAAACTTCTAAAATTCATAACAAATCATATACTTGCCTGATTTTGACGTTCTTGGTGTCGTTGGATTCGTCTCGACGAGTACTATGATATGGAGGGTTTGGTTCGCTGTTTTGGCAGAACATAAAATCAGAAATCGCGTTTTTTGTTCAGGACAGATTTACAAAATTACCCCTACGACGTCTAATCACCCAATTTTATTAAGTCTTCTACTTTACAGTGTGGGTTAAGAGTTATGGGGGGTAGATCTACTAACCGATAGTGCAGGGAAGGATCGGAACGCAGCGATGGATAGCGGCGACGCATACGGTCCTGGAACAGCGGCGTATCTGCGTCGTTTAGATAGGGTTAAAGGTTTAGATCTTACATCATCACTGGGTCATAATACCAACAGTATTATCTACTCTAACTTACTGATATATACTAATATTTATAGAACTGTTACTGAAACTTATCTATATAAATATATATAGGATATTTAAACCAATAGTATTACATATTACTAACACCCCCCATAAGCCATAAAATCATTATAGAAACATGGGTTATATCGACTCACGTGTTTACATTGTGTCGCCTCTGCATGTGAGAGCCTGCTGCTCGGGAAGAGGAGGGTCAGAGGTTTGAGAAAGCCGGTGGCCATGCGGGCTGTGGGTGGCTCAGGGCGGGGCTGCGTCGGGCTGAAGACCGGCGGTGGTTGCCGTGGCTGCGATCTCCTGCGTGAAGGAGATGGAGGAGGAGACCTTGAGGTGGCGTAGACGCGGGGATGGGGAGCTGGTGACGGTGTTGCGAGTCGATGCCGGCGGCTGATGGTTGCGTGTTGGAGGGGAGAAGAGCGGCTGCTGGCGTGTGTGGTTAGAGACGAGGCCACGGCTCTTGGTCGGAAAAGGTGGGCCGTGAGTAGCTCGCGCGGAGAAGAAACGAGGACAGGGCGGGGGGTTTGGCGGCTGCTAGTTGGGGAGATAAAAGCCCTAGGTTTTCTATTTATAAAAGGCAATAGGCTCACGTGAAATAGGTCCTCCTAGGTTTAGTTTTCTAAGGCTTTTCAATTGTGTGGGGGGCAGCACGTGAATGCCTAGAGATAGCTAGGTTTTTATTTGGGTTCTCAAAGACAACACCAGCACATGAAATCTCTAGGGGAGGGTCAGGTTATTTCTTTCCCTTTTTGTGTTGGGTTTCTATTTGTAGTGTGGGTTTCTATAAAAACTAGGGTAGAGGGCTGTTCACACGTGAGTGTTATAGGGTTTTGTATTTGTAGGATGGTAGCCTAGGGTTTTTATAAAGAGGGGTAGGTCTGAGCATGGTTGCGTGGAGATGAGATAGGCCCATAGGTTAATTTTAAAGATAGCAGCAGGTAGAATAGTTAGCCCATTTGGGTTTTCTTTCATATAGGTTGATTTATATGGTTTTCCTATTTGATGAGGGGTTTGAAAGGGCTTCACGTGGAGACCTGAGTCTAAGGTCCACATGTACAGTAGGGTTTTGTAAAGATATTGGAGTCTGTAGATGATAGCTAGGGCTTTAATAAACAAAACTTAGGGTCTCATTCTTATACAATAGTCTAGGATTATAACATATGAGTTTATCTCTCAAGCCTAAGTTTTTTTTGAAAAATGAAAGTGTGTGTGTGTGTGTATGTCCAATGTGTGCGTGAGTGCAAAATAGGAAGGGTCTAACACTATGAAGAAATGAGGGAGAAACAACAATCATTCTTAACTAATTAAAATCAAGGGAATTAATAGTGAATCAATTTGGTTTAATGGGTTTACAAAAAAATATGAAATTTGAATTTTTGGAAAGATATGAAATCAACATAATAAAGTCACTTAACTAATAATAATAATAAATTGACTAAGTGTCATAAAACAATAATAGGAAGATTTCATTTAGTTTTTAAAGAGATTTGAAAATCGAATTCAATATTTGAAAGTTTAAGAAAACGATTTAATGAGATATACCCAAGCAATAATAATAATATTATTAATATTAATAAATATAACTAAGTAGCCTAATACAATGATAGAAATAATTAACATGAACAAGTTGGCACGTGCACGGGGACGGACACGCTTAAAACGGATACGGGCGGAAAATTATACTAGAGAAATACAGATAATATCACCGATAAGAACCGGTCGTTACATCCTACCCACCTTAAAGACGATTCTGTCCTCGGAATCTTATTGGCTAGGGTACCGGGAAATCGTAAGGGTAACGCTCGCATCTCTCTTCTAATGCATACACACCATAAACAACCATCATGCCATATCTAAGTAGTATTTCTAATACTAAATCCATACCAATAGTATTACTAATGATATCATTAATCAACGTTCAAACTAATAGTAGTAACAACACACGTACATACCTCACCAATTACAAATTAACATAACACGTTTAATATAATATCATCCTAAAAGTACAATCCAACCAAAATTATACTCGGGTGAGTAGTAACACTTTACTACCCCACCACATCAATTTTCTAGCTATAAGTGTGCCATCACCATGTAATACCATACATCTTATACACTCACAAACTATCCTGATATAGTACCACATGTTACATAACATACCACTAACATACAAATACAATCATTCTTAGTCAATTAACACTTCCAATCGTACAATCACCTTTGCATACCGCATATCACCATATACACATTATATTGCAAATCACTACACGTATATACATGCACGTAATATCTTACACCATACAGAGAGTTATACACGCCTTACTCACAGTACTTGGATCATCGTAATCTACCCACCTTAGGATCAAGTCCGTCCTCAGACTTAATAGGAGTGGGCGGACTTAGACACTAAGGTCGTTCTATCCCAGGCATGCATACATTATAATGAAACCATATACATCCATATGCCTATACTTACTCATATATCACACAACTTCAAATACATATACTATCGTTCATACATATACATACTTACACCATGACACGCCTATCCTATATCTATATAAAACATATATACACACACCGGTATACACAACCACGGAAATCTACATAGGGTAAGTATACTATTTCATACATTCACATATACGTAGTCACAAACATACGGCTATGCATACCTCCTGGTATACACATGCTCACACATCATCCCGTAGGGGTAATATTATAGTCTTACTATGCATACAACACACTCATTCGTACAATACATATATATACACACCTATAACTAACCACATACATATATATGCACAAGTACACACCGACATGCTATCACACAATAAATCTGCACGCACAACTATACGTACACTTATTATCATTACGCCTAATATGTACATCACTAGCATATAATTACAACCATTAACAAATACGACTAAGGTACAAATACTCCTAGTAACTAGCCAATATTAAATCTAATACGCACAGATATTCCTATAGTGATATGGCCAATCACTCGCCTAAGCGTAAATATACACTTACTACTCTACACTCGGTTATATACGTATATATCACAAATTACCATACATACATGCACATACGACACAATAGATAAGTCACACTATACTAATATACTCAGGGTAGCACACTCATACATGGGTGGTATATAGATTAGCACGCACTGGTCCACACTCACTATCTATATACATGCACCACAACGCCACAATCAAGCCAATGGTCCCACTATACTTAAACTAAAGCTGACATAAGCAAAGATAAGCACTAATGTGGTAACTAAGTAATAAGGTAGGGTTCAGAGTTGAATGTGGCAACGAGTTAATGTTGCGATGGACGGTCCCGGAGATGGCATGGATAAGAGTTTGGTTGTTGGGTGACATAAAATATTTAAGAATAATTAAATAATTAAGAAGAATAGGACATGTGTAAAAATAATAGTGTCGCCATAACATGCGAAAATAGTGAGCATATGGTATAAGTAAAATGTGGTCGGTCGAATAATAGGTGAAGAGTAATATGGGCATAGGGTGTAGTGCTTGTTTTTCAAATGGAAATAGGTTTGTAAATTTTTTTTAGAGAAGTTCCTTACATGAGAAAATAGAGTAACTATGCGAGGTCATGTGAAATAGAAATGCGAGAGATAAATGTTAGAAAAAATCGCTATAAGATAGTAACTAAAGATCGCGTCAGAAGAGTTTCGTAATCAAGATTGGGTTTAAGTCCACTGAAGTGTAGAGATTTTAAGCAAAAGTTTTCGAAAGAGTTTTAAACTTAGTGTAGAATTCAATAAAAATATAGAAAATGCTTTTTAGAAGGTCCCGGATCAGTAGGATGGCGGACCCGAAGATTTTAGGTGAATCGAGGACGAGAATTAGGTCCGACGATTGAAACGTAAGTATGACTAAGAAGTAGCTCCGCGAATACGCTACGATGGCTTCCTACGATCATTAACATAGAAAATGACAAACCAGGGGGAAAATAATCGTTGGGTCGATTAAGGTTTAGCACTAAGGTTCTCCAACGAACTGGTCTGCGCTAGGAAAGCTGAGGTAAGGGTCCGTTGAGGATCGAGATCTAGATCTAGAATATCCTACGCTTCGAAGTCTACTCAATGCAGGCGTCTCAGGTTCGACTTGCTTGGCGACGGTCGCTACGGTTGGTTGGGCCCTAGGTTTGATAAACCTAAGCGAATGATTAACGAAACTCGAAAGTTTAATATGGTCAAAGCTGGAAGATCAATCACTAGGGTGACCCCCAAGATGATAATTCTAAGTCGTGGCAAGAGTGTCTAACTAACGAGCACAAGCGTCTATCTATTCCTATTATCCTGGTGTTGGGTTTCCTATCATGCTGAGACAAGTTATTCGAGTAATTTTGCGTACGAACTAATTCTGGATGTTTTGGCTAATGAAAAGTGTTCTCATTGTTCTGAATTTTGCATTTGCAACGACCTGCATGGGCCACCACTAAAACCTGTAACGCCCCGCTTCCAAAAAGACACCGGAAGCGAGAACGTTACACGGCCCGCTTGAACTGGAGCGGTGAAGCTCGAGTTCAATAAGCGTCTGTGATAAAAACACAGAAAAGGGTCCTTGCATTTGCGTATCAGAACAACCAGAAAACATTTCATTAAATTAAATGGGCACTTCCAGAATTGTTCGTACAGAAAATAAAACAAGAGGGCTCCAGCATGGCCAAAAGAAACTACAACCAAACACTAATCCTACTACAAGGAACTAAACTAAAACTCTAAGCAAAGACGGAAAAGAGACTCTAGTCTTCTGCGGAAAACGTCTCGACGTCTTCGACAACTCTGGCTCTCCAAGTCAGGTGGTACTCAAGCTCTGAACCTGACATACATCCACAAACATGAATGTATGTCAGCTAGGGGTCTGCAGAAAGAGTTAGCATCCCGAGGCGAAGTATATAACAAGTACATGAATTTTAGAAGCATTTAATATTTCGAAATGAAACGACTGCAGCGATTTAACAATTAACAATTTTGGAGCAGAAAGAAACAATCCTAGCATGCAGTTCTAGTCGATGGCAAGTTTAAAGTTAAAATTCTCAAAGTCTGTTAGCTTTTCAATTGTCACGATGACAAGTTAGCGTTACAATGACCATGTCAAGACTTCACATCTAATCTAGGGTTCTCGCCTTTAGGTCGTGATGAGAAGGTCGTTCCTCTCACGGGGGCTTACCGTGATTGACACTAACCCACCGCGTCGGGTGGTGCTCTTGAGGAGAGTACCTTTCATACGCCCAGTGGCCGCTCAACCCTAACCCCACCCAAAAGTTTTGCCGAAACACGAGCCGGCCTAGTCGACTCACACGACATCACGATATCACGATTTCGCCTTCGAGGCGCACGATTTCACGATGTCCATATAGTTAATCATGTCAGGACTCACTGAATTCCATTGTTATCAATGTTAGTGTTTTACGGTGACAGTTCTGCAAGGCGGAAGCGGGTCGAACGACCGGTTCCGTAATTCCAATTAATGACGATTTCACCCTTTCTGTTCAACTTGCTACAGAAACAATTTCTTCCTCTAGTTGTTTAAATTGGGGATATATCGTATGATATACCGTTGGATCCCAATTTCGTCCTAGTCATTATGGTGTCAGTTTTGTACGTCATTTCACATCTAAATTTTGAGTTACACAGCAAAACAGGAAGGCGGCGTAAACGTGCCGAAACTTCTAACATTCATAACAAATCATATACTTGCCTGATTTTGACGTTCTTGGTGTCGTTGGATTCGTCTCGACGAGTACTATGATATGGAGGGTTTGGTTCGCTGTTTTGGCAGAACATAAAATCAGAAATCGCGTTTTTTGTTCAGGACAGATTTACAAAATTACCCCTACGACGTCTAATCACCCAATTTTATTAAGTCTTCTACTTTACAGTGTGGGTTAAGAGTTATGGGGGGTAGATCTACTAACCGATAGTGCAGGGAAGGATCGGAACGCAGCGATGGATAGCGGCGACGCATACGGTCCTGGAACAGCGGCGTATCTGCGTCGTTTAGATAGGGTTAAAGGTTTAGATCTTACATCATCACTGGGTCATAATACCAACAGTATTATCTACTCTAACTTACTGATATATACTAATATTTATAGAACTGTTACTGAAACTTATCTATATAAATATATATAGGATATTTAAACCAATAGTATTACATATTACTAACACCCCCCATAAGCCATAAAATCATTATAGAAACATGGGTTATATCGACTCACGTGTTTACATTGTGTCGCCTCTGCATGTGAGAGCCTGCTGCTCGGGAAGAGGAGGGTCAGAGGTTTGAGAAAGCCGGTGGCCATGCGGGCTGTGGGTGGCTCAGGGCGGGGCTGCGTCGGGCTGAAGACTGGCGGTGGTTGCCGTGGCTGCGATCTCCTGCGTGAAGGAGATGGAGGAGGAGACCTTGAGGTGGCGTAGACGCGGGGATGGGGAGCTGGTGACGGTGTTGCGAGTCGATGCCGGCGGCTGATGGTTGCGTGTTGGAGGGGAGAAGAGCGGCTGCTGGCGTGTGTGGTTGGAGACGAGGCCGCGGCTCTTGGTCGGAAAAGGTGGGCCGTGAGTAGCTCGCGCGGAGAAGAAACGAGGACAGGGCGGGGGGTTTGGCGGCTGCTAGTTGGGGAGATAAAAGCCCTAGGTTTTCTATTTATAAAAGGCAATAGGCTCACGTGAAATAGGTCCTCCTAGGTTTAGTTTTCTAAGGCTTTTCAATTGTGTGGGGGGCAGCACGTGAATGCCTAGAGATAGCTAGGTTTTTATTTGGGTTCTCAAAGACAACACCAGCACATGAAATCTCTAGGGGAGGGTCAGGTTATTTCTTTCCCTTTTTGTGTTGGGTTTCTATTTGTAGTGTGGGTTTCTATAAAAACTAGGGTAGAGGGCTGTTCACACGTGAGTGTTATAGGGTTTTGTATTTGTAGGATGGTAGCCTAGGGTTTTTATAAAGAGGGGTAGGTCTGAGCATGGTTGCGTGGAGATGAGATAGGCCCATAGGTTAATTTTAAAGATAGCAGCAGGTAGAATAGTTAGCCCATTTGGGTTTTCTTTCATATAGGTTGATTTATATGGTTTTCCTATTTGATGAGGGGTTTGAAAGGGCTTCACGTGGAGACCTGAGTCTAAGGTCCACATGTACAGTAGGGTTTTGTAAAGATATTGGAGTCTGTAGATGATAGCTAGGGCTTTAATAAACAAAACTTAGGGTCTCATTCTTATACAATAGTCTAGGATTATAACATATGAGTTTATCTCTCAAGCCTAAGTTTTTTTTGAAAAATGAAAGTGTGTGTGTGTGTGTATGTCCAATGTGTGCGTGAGTGCAAAATAGGAAGGGTCTAACACTATGAAGAAATGAGGGAGAAACAACAATCATTCTTAACTAATTAAAATCAAGGGAATTAATAGTGAATCAATTTGGTTTAATGGGTTTACAAAAAAATATGAAATTTGAATTTTTGGAAAGATATGAAATCAACATAATAAAGTCACTTAACTAATAATAATAATAAATTGACTAAGTGTCATAAAACAATAATAGGAAGATTTCATTTGGTTTTTAAAGAGATTTGAAAATCGAATTCAATATTTGAAAGTTTAAGAAAACGATTTAATGAGATATACCCAAGCAATAATAATAATATTATTAATATTAATAAATATAACTAAGTAGCCTAATACAATGATAGAAATAATTAACATGAACAAGTTGGCACGTGCACGGGGACGGACACGCTTAAAACGGATACGGGCGGAAAATTATACTAGAGAAATACAGATAATATCACCGATAAGAACCGGTCGTTACAGCCGCCCATGGGCACGGCTGGCGTGGGTCCCCTGTGGCCGACGGCCAAAATTCCAGCAAAAGCCCCCCGGGGGCGCTCGCCGCCGGAAGGTGGCGAGCTTCCGGCGCCGGCGGTGGCGCCGCCCGGCGCTTTGCCCAGCCGCCCATGGGCACGGCTGGCGTGGGTCCCCTATGGCCCGCGGCCAAAATTCCAGCAAAATCCCCCTTGGGGCGCTCGCCGCCGGAAGACGGCGAGCTTCCGGCGCCGGCGGTTGGGCCGCCGGTGGCGCCGCCCGGCGCTTGGCCCAGCCGCCCATGGGCACGGCTGGCAGAGGTCCCCTGCCCGCAGGCCAAAATCCCATGGGCGCTGGCTGCCAATGCTCAGCCAGCGCCCAGCAAAGCCCACCGTCGACGGTGGGCTAGCACCTTGCAACATGCACTCCCCTATAGTAGATTTGCAAATTTAGCTTAAAATGACCCCGGGGGTCCAAAGTGTCTGTGGAAGCGCACAAAATTTTTGCCACAACCCCCATTCACCGCAGAAGGGGGTTCGGCCCATGTTGCGGAGGGATTTTGCCCCACCGCACTGGCCGCAGCCCTGCATTTGCCCACCGTGGGCACGCGGACGGCGGTCTGTCGTCGATCCGGGCCATGCGGCGGTGTGATTTTGCCCCACCGCACGGGCCGTAGCCCCGCATTTCACCACCGTCAGTGGGTGTCCGGCGGTCCGTCGTCGAATCGGTACATGCGGCGGTCCGTCGTCGACCCGGGTCATGCGGCGGTGGGATTTTGCCCCACCGCACGGGCCGTAGCCCCGCATTTCCCCACCGTCGGCACGTGCCCGGCGGTCCGTCGTCGATTCGGGATATGCGGCGGAGGGATTTTGTCCCACCGCACGGGCCGTGGCCCCGCATTTTCCCACCGCCGGCACGCGGCCGGCGGTCCGTCGTCGATTCGGGCCATGCGGCGGAGGGATTTTTGTTGGATATGGAAGACGTTAGTACACCCTTGTAGGGGATGTACGAGGGAATACGGACCTCGAACGTCGCGTACACGAATTCGTACGCGAAGGGAATACGTTCCCTTGCGGAGAGGATCACTAGATGAGTGGGAAAGTCGCATTATATATGCATAAGTGCATGCGACATATGGCTAATAAAGGGGGAATATCTTAAGCTTATGTTGTACCATGCATATGGTACAACTTAAGCTTATAATGTGCCATGTATCATGGTACACCTTAATTAAGTTGTTCCAAAGGAACAACTTACCCTAAAATAACTACCTTGGGGGCTATAAATAAGACCCAAGGGTAAGCCATTTCTTACACTTTTTGCATGGCATTCTTGCATGCATTTTCATCCTAGCGAAGCTCTGCCGAAATGCTTCCTCTCTTTCTTTATCCAAGTTCTTAATCTAAAGTAGAGATTTAGATTGTGGATTTAGTAGCCTTACTCCGTTCGTGAGAAGACTCGATCCGTCGTGGCGAATCCGAAGGCGAAGTTCGTAGACTACCGTGCCGCATACGCAAGCGTAAGTCTAAACTTCATATTATCGATCCTAACTCTGTTTTGGTAGGATCCTACATTGGTATCGGAGCCATACGGGTTCGCCCCGATCAAACAGCCGCCCCGTCGAAACTATGAACGAGTCGTTGTCTTTTTCACGAATGGGTCTCCTACCATTACGGATATGGTATGGACGCTTCGTGACGGAGAGAACTCAGCGGTTGTTCTTTTCACGTTAGGGTCTCCTATCATTACGGATATGGTAGGAACTCTCCGTGACGGGAAGAACCGACCGTTCACGTAGTAGGTTATTCATTTTTTGGCACACGGCCATTAGGAAATAACTAATTTCTCGACGAACGGGTGCTTCATCGACGAACGGGTGCTTCATCGAGGAAGAAGGTGGTAGTTATTTCCATCGGGAAAGATGAAATTTGGTGCATGTGCACCATAGCCAAATGGGCTATGAAGGCCATGCACCCCCCTCCCCAAGCGGAGGGGGTTGGCTACGGCCAATAACCACCGGCGACCACCCCATCAAGGGGGAGGAGTGTGTGCGGCAACCCCATTCAAAGGGGGTGGCCGGCCATGGCCAAAGGGGCCATGGCCGGCCAATGCCAAATGGCCTTGGCCATGACCGGCCATGGCCAAGCCATGGCCGGCCAAGGCCAGGCCGGCAGTGGCCGGCCAAGGCCAGGACGGCAATGGCCGGCCTCGGCCACGGCCTGCCGGCCTGGCCGGCCCTGGCAGAGGCCAGGGCCAATGCCCTGGCCTCGGCCAGGGCAGAGGCCCTGGCCGAGGGGCCAGGCCCCCTGGCCGGCCAGGGAAGAGGCCCTGGCCGGCCCTTGGCCAAGCCCCGGCCAGGGCAGAGGCCCTGGCCGGGAAGAAGTTGCAAACCAAAATTGGTCGACCAATTTGGTGTTTTTGGTCGACCAATCTGACAGAAGGTCTAGGTCGATTGCAAACTTGCCAACTGACCCATACGGGGTGACAAAAGGCCTTGGCCAAACTCGAATGTGCCGATTAGCCCATACGGGGCTAACCACAGTGCCGACTAGCCCATACGGGGCTAACGTTTTAATGAAGTTTTTCATTGGGCTCTACTCCTTGAAGATTAGCCATAGTGCTCTACTTCATGCGAGATTAGCCATGTCATTATGCTCTACTCTACGGAGATTAGCCAATGTACACATAACATTGTGCTCTACTCTACGGAGATTAGCCAATGTATTTTCAAATTTTTTTGAAAAAGATGTTTTTCAAATAGGTTATGTCCCGTCCTTAATCGGGATAGCGCAATTTAGAATTCCAAGTCCTACCACGATCCGGCCATGGTTATCTAACCCATGGGTGTGTAGAACAGGTCTCGTGGCTTGGCAATTGTTGCGCTAAAATTCTTTGCGCAAACTCTCACCTATTCCATTTTGAAAGATATGTTTTTCAAAATTGATTTTCCGCTGCGAAGTACTATAAGAGTACGATTGTTTGATAAGTGATGGGGGAATATTGAAGGTTGTTCTAGATGGTGATTGGAATCATAGAGACCTTTTCGATTCTAGAACAACATCTTCAATATTTTTCGAAAGTAACTTATCAAATATAATATAATTCCAAGTGGGATTTGAATTTTTAGAACTATCCAAATGGGATATTCTATTATCATTTCAAGTGGGAGTTATATATTTTAAGAATTTTTATGCAATGTTTTGATCGAACCTTCGGTTTTGTGTCTTTTGCAGCATTTTAAAAGTAAAATGTCTTCCGCTTCAAAGAATATCGTCGCTGAGTTAAACAAAGGTGAAAAACACAACGGCGATAATTACAATCTTTGGTCCATAAAGATACAATACGTTCTAGAGGAGCAAGAAGTGCTCGAAACTCTAAAGAACGTTATAATTGAACCCGAGTTGGGCACTACGGCCCAACATCGACGAGACAAGGAAGCTTTTGATACTTGGTCTCGGAAGAATAAGATAGCGCGCATTACGTTATTAAGCAGTATGGCTGATGACATAATGCGCATCTTCCGAGAACATGACCTAGCCATGGACATATGGTCCAAGCTAGAGGAGAAGTTCGGTGGCACATCGGTGTCCAAACTTCGCGCCTTAACTATAAGGTTCGATTCATATAAGAAATGTCCAGATCATTCCATGGGGAAACATCTGCGACATATGGCGAACCTTATCTCGGAGTTAAAGGACGCAGGTCATGTGCTCATTGATGAGCAACAAATCCAAGTAGTCATACGTTCCCTACCAAATGGGTGGGATCAGATGAAGATGCATCTCACTCATAATGAGAGCATCAAGACCTTCAACGATGTTTCCAAGCACCTCGAATTAGAGGAAGAGCGGCTTGCGGCTGCCAAGCCAAGTGCAGAAGTGCACATGGTTGCTAGTTCCTCACACGGGGGAAAGAAACGTAAAGATCGTTCGAAGTATTCTAATGAACGTAATAAGCAACCTGAGTCTACCAAGGAACCCAAACATAAGGGTGGGCACAAGAAATGGCACAAGAAGAAAGACTTGAAAAGGATCAAGTGCTTCAAGTGTAACAAGCTCGGTCACTATGCTCGTTCGTGTACGAGTGGAAGTGGTGAGGTAACTTGTAATACTAGTTACATATGTGTTTCTAGTTCACTATTTCTTGTGGAATCTAATCCATTTTGGGATAATTGATACAGGTGCCACCGACCACATAGCAAAGGACAGACGGTCCTTCGTGGAGTATCACCGGATAACCCAAGGAATGAAGTGGATCAATGTAGGAAACAACACACGTGTTGAAGTGAAAGGCGTTGGGACTCGCAAGCTGGTCTTGGACAACGGCCGCACTCTCCTACTTCATAATGTTCTCTTCATTTCCATATATTCAAAGGAATATTAAAACTGTGGTCAAATTAATGGGTCTTGTTTTTAGTTGGTTCCTTCATGATTGTAATATGGACCTATTTTGTAATAATTCCTTTATTGGTACTGGGTTTGTATTTCAAAGGATTTATTGAATAAGTACAATATATGATTCCTCATGTAATGAAAATTTCCTTGTGACAAATTCTTTGACTAATGAGTCTAATATAATTTGTTGGCACACAAGGCTTGGTCATATTGGACCAACGCGTATGGATAGATTTGCCAAACGTGGCCTTCTATCAAATGTTTCAAAGGTTGAAATGTCGACCTGTGAACATTGCCTTGTGGGGAAATCTTGTCGCAAGCCGTTTGGAACCGGCACAAGGGCCAAGGTTCCATTACAGCTTATCCATTCAGACATATGTGGTCCGATGAATGTCAAGACAAGACGCGGAAATTCCTATTTCATCACTTTTATTGGTGATTTCACCCGATTCGGTCATATCTATTTGATATCCCACAAAAGTGAAAGCACTAAACCTGCTTTAAAAACTATATGAGTTTAGTGGAGAATCAATTAGATCGCAAGATTAAGGTCTTGCGAACCGATAGGGGCGGTGATATCAATGAACAAGTTTTAAGGAACTTTGTGATGAAAAAGGCATAGTACATCAGGTAACTATGCCTTATACTCCTCAACAAAACGGTGTTGCAGAAAGGAGAAATAGGACTTTAATGGAAATGGTCCGTTCAATGATGGCGCAAGCTAACTTGCCAATCACTTTTGGGGTGATGTATTATTGACGGCCGCTTTCATTTTAAACCGCGTACCCTCGAAATCAGTTAGCTCCACTCCTTATGAGTTGTGGAACCAAAGGTCTCCTGACTTAAACATTTTTACCTTGAGTTTGTGCATTCAACGCACATATTTCCTCCCATAAGTATGGCAAACTTGGCCCAAGGGGAAGGAAATGTATCTATATACGATACGCAGAAAACTCCAAAGGTTATGTTTTTGATTAGTCAAGAAGACAATGGTGGACTAATTGAGTTTGAGTCGAGGGATGTCACTTTCTTGGAAAACGAGTTTCCAAGACAGGGCGAGATAAGTCAGGACTTATCTCTATTTTGAGATTTATGATCAAAAAGGATTACCTCATTCGAGTGGGAGAAATTCTTGGTGAAAACGAAAATACTTTTCAACCTTCACCAATGGATTATACGAATGACGATTATCCTATTCCATACGGGAATAATGATCCAAGTGGGAGCAATTCTAACAACATTTCAAGTGGGAGTGATATTAGAATTGATCTAAATTCGAGTCAACAAGGACTTGAAGAATCTCAAATATGCCGTATCATGCCCTGCAAAAGACAAATGGATGGAAGAGATGAAGGAGGAATTGAAATCCATGAAAGTTAACCAAGTCTGGGACTTAGTTAACTTACCCAGAGGACATAGAGCAATTGGGAACAAATGGGTTCTCAAGATCAAGCATAAGGCTAATGGCTCTATAGATAGATATAAAGCTCGCCTTGTCGCGAAAGGTTTTACGCAACAGGAAGGGATAGACTACGAAGAGACCTTCTCACCTGTTGTGCGTTTTACCTCGATTCGCCTGATTCTGGCAATGGTAGCTTGCTTATACCTCAAATTACATCAGATGGATGTAAAGACTGCCTTTCTCAATGGAGAATTGGACGAGGAGATCTATATGGAACAACGAACAGGGTTTGTAAAAGAAGGAAACGGACATAAGGTTTGTAAACTTCGTAAGTCCATATATAGTCTTAAATAATCCTCGAGGCAATGGTATATACGATTTCAAGAAGTTGTCTTATCAAATGGATTTTCCATGCTTGATGAAGATAACTGCGTATATATCAAGAGGATTAAAAGCAAGCATGTTATTATGTCTCTATATGTAGATGACATTTTAATAACCAGAAACGACAAGGGCTTAGTGATGGATATCAAGGCTTGACTTTCATCAGTTTTGAGATGAAAGACATGGGGAAGCCACATATATCCTTGGAATTAAGATTTCAAGGAATCGTTCAAAGAAACTTCTTTCTCTTTCACAAGAGACTTATATAAAGAAGGTTCTAGAACGGTTTAATATGTAGGACTGCAAGTCCAATTGATACTCATATAAGCAGATGCGATAATTTATATCTGAAATCATGTCCAAAGAACCAAAAGAAAAAGGAAATTATGGAAAAAGTTCCATATTCCAGTACAGTTGATAGTCTTATGTACGCTATGACGCATACAAGACCGGACATCTGTTTTGCCGTTGGAATGGTAAGTCATTACCAATCCAACCCAGGGCAAGAACACTGGAAAGCGGTTAAGAGGATAATGCAGTATCTTAAAGGAACTGCAGATTTGCAAAAGACTATGATAAAACCAAGAAGGTAGACATAAGGTACATATCTACGCATAAGATGATAGAGGATCAGCTTACGAAAGCGATCCCCAGAAATGTGTTTTATAAACACTTATCATCCCAAGGATTGCGTAAGAGCTGAGTTGTACCAATATATATTCCCATGTCTGAGAAAGATCAAATTTAATAAAAGAATAAGTTCTTTTTCAAACATTGCATATGAATTTCTTAAGAAATGTTTGTGTACATTTTTGAAATCTCAGCTGAATTGTGTGTATGTCAGACAGATTAAGGTTGGCTCTCTCACATGAGCAACCGCCTTATCTTATCAGATGGATAAGATAGAGATGGGACTAGTTTAAAGTCAAAATCATTAGACGAATGATTTAGAGTCATGACTTTAACAAGATAGTCGAATGAAAGATCTGCATCATATGGATGCTTACAAAAGATCTGAGATCTATATCACAAGGATATAAAGATCTCATTGGATTTTTTAATCCTATCTGTCTTATGCAGGATGAGAGTCCGGGAATATTTCCTGAGTAGTAAGGGGACTCAAAAGATAGGCACTGTGGTGTCTGATCTTTCATCCGTACAACATCATTAAGACATACTCTCCCTGGGAAAGGAGTGATGTTGTAATACGTGTTCATACCACGTATGCATTTCGACCACTGAGTTAGTAGCAATAGTGTTTGCTATTATGTGAGACTCAAAGGCCATACGGGTCTTAACTCTTACCCTCAAGGACTCCAATTGGTTCCTTTAGATTTGACGAGATGATCGCTATCTTAGCGTGTTGCTAATGGGCTATGATAATTCGGCTCGGCGGGGCACGTTAGAAAAGCGAATCAAGTCAAGATCAGAAGGTTCGCAAGAAGAGGAAGATTGATTTCATATTCGCATTTTGACTTTAATGATTCAAAGCTGGCCAGCCAATTGTAATCCAGATGGGATTCAATTGTTGAATATAAAGTATAAGAAATGTGAAGAAATAATCTAGGGTAAATCATGCGTTGAACTACTCAACTTTACACTTTCGAGGTCGTTGTGTATCTCTAACAAGTGCACAACAACAGACTCTACGCGCATGACGGTCTCACGGTCTATTTCTCGATATGATAGATGAAAGAACTAAGAGAAAGACGTTCTCTTACAATCCCCTCAAGTGTGAGTGGGAGATGTTGGATATGGAAGACGTTAGTACACCCTTGTAGGGGATGTACGAGGGAATACGGACCTCAAACGTCACGTACACGAAGTCGTACGCGAAGGGAATATGTTCCCTTGCGGAGAGGATCACTAGATGAGTGGGAAAGTCGCATTATATATGCATAAGTGCATGCGACATATGGCTAATAAAGGGGGAATATCTTAAGCTTATGTTGTACCATGCATATGGTACAACTTAAGCTTATAATGTGCCATGTATCATGGTACACCTTAATTAAGTTGTTCCAAAGGAACAACTTACCCTAAAATAACTACCTTGGGGGCTATAAATAAGACCCAAGGGTAAGCCATTTCTTACACTTTTTGCATGGCATTCTTGCATGCATTTTCATCCTAGCGAAGCTCTGCCGAAATGCTTCCTCTCTTTCTTTATCCAAGTTCTTAATCTAAAGTAGAGATTTAGATTGTGGATTTAGTAGCCTTACTCCGTTCGTGAGAAGACTCGATCCGTCGTGGCGAATCCGAAGGCGAAGTTCGTAGACTACCGTGCCGCATACGCAAACGTAAGTCTAAACTTCATATTATCGATCCTAACTCTGTTTTGGCAGGATCCTACAATTTTGCCCCACGGCACGGGCCGTCGCCCCGCATTTGCCCACCGTGGGCACGCGGACGGCGGTCCGTCGTCGATTCGGGCCATGCACCGGTGGGATTTTCCCCCACCGCACGGGCCGTAGCCCCGCATTTCCCCTCCGTCGGCACGCGGACGGCAGTCCGTCGTCGATTCGGTAAATGCGACGGTCCGTCGTCGATTCGGGCCATGCGGCGGTGGGGTTTTGCCCCGCCGCACGAGCCGTTGCCCCGCATTTCCCCACCGTAGGCACGTGCCCGGCGGTCCGTCGTCGCTTCGGGCCATGCGGGGGAGGGATTTTTCCCCACCGCACGGGCCGTGGCCCAGCATTTTCCCACCGCCGACATGCGGACGGCGGTCCATCGTCGATTCGGGCCATGCGCCGGTGGGATTTTGCCCCACCGCGCGGGCCGTAGCCCCGCATTTCCCGCCGTCAGCACGCGGACGCCGGTCCGTCGTCGATTCGGTACATGCGGCCGTCCGTCGTCGATTCGGTCGATGCGACGGCGGGATTTTGCCCCATCGCACGGGCCGTAGCCCCGCATTTTCCCACCGTCAGCACGTGCCCGGCGGTCCGTTGTCGATTCGGGACATGCGGAGGAGGGATTTTGCCCCACCGCACGGGCCATGGGCCCGCATTTTCCCACCACCGGCACGTGACCGGTGGTCCGTCATCGATTCGGGCCATGCGGCGGTGGGGTTTTGCCCCACCGCACGGGCCGTGGCCCCGCATTTGCCCACAGTGGGCACGCGGACGGCGGTCCGTCGTCGATTCGGGCCATGCGCCGGTGGGATTTTCCCCCACCGCACGGGCCGTAGCCCCGCATTTCCCCTCCGTCGGCACGCGGACGGCGGTCCGTCGTCGATTCGGTAAATGCGACGGTCCGTCGTCGATACGGGCCGTGTTGCGGAGGGATTTTGCCCCACCGTACTGGCCGCAGCCCTGCATTTGCCCACCGTGGGCACGCGGACGGCGGTCCGTCGTCGATCCGGGCCATGCGCCGGTGGGATTTTGCCCCACCGCACGGACCGTAGCCGGGCATTTCCCCACCCGCGATGCCGAACATGCAAAAGTGCACAAAAACCATAGAAAAAGTGCCCGAAAACCATAGAAGACGGTGGAATTTGACCCCGGGAGCGTGGGGCGGTGGCGATAGCCACCGGTTTTATAGGGAACGTCGATATCTATTCGCAAAATTTTAGCGACAACCCCCTTGCAACGTAGAAGGGGGTTTGGCCCACGCTGTGGAGGGATTTTGCCCCACCGCATGGGCCGTAGCCCCGCATTTGCCCACCGTGGGCATGCGGACGGCGGTCCGTCGTCGATTCGGGCGATGCGATGGCGGGATTCTGCCCCACCGCAGGGGCCGTAGCCCCGCATTTCCCCACCGTCGGCACGTGCCCGGCGGTCCGTCGTCGATTCGGTACATGCGGTGGTCCGTCGTCGACCCGGGCCATGCAGCGACGAGATTTTGCCCCACAGAACGGGCCGTAGCCCCACATTTCCCCACCGTCGGCACGTGCCCGGCGGTCCGTCGTCGATTCAGGACATGCGGCGGAGGTAGTTTTCCCCATCGCACGGGCCGTATCGCCGCATTTCCCACCGCCGGCATGCGGCCGGCGGTCCGTCGTCGATTCGGGCCATGCGGCGGCGGGATTTTGCCCCACCGCACGGGCCGTAGC
>JAULAV010000075.1:93465-98465 GCA_030789695.1 Scilla litardierei | reverse complement strand
TTGCAGCATTTTAAAAGTAAAATGTCTTCCGCTTCAAAGAATATCGTCGCTGAGTTAAACAAAGGTGAAAAACTCAACGGCGATAATTACAATCTTTGGTCCATAAAGATACAATACGTTCTAGAGGAGCAAGAAGTGCTCGAAACTCTAAAGAACGTTATGATTGAACCCGAGTTGGGCACTACGGCCCAACATCGACGAGACAAGGAAGCTTTTGATACTTGGTCTCGGAAGAATAAGATAGCGCGCATTACGTTATTAAGCAGTATGGCTGATGACATAATGCGCATCTTCCGAGAACATGACCTAGCCATGGACATATGGTCCAAGCTAGAGGAGAAGTTCGGTGGCACATCGGTGTCCAAACTTCGCGCCTTAACTATAAGGTTCGATTCATATAAGAAATGTCCAGATCATTCCATGGGGAAACATCTGCGACATATGGCGAACCTTATCTCGGAGTTAAAGGACGCAGGTCATGTGCTCATTGATGAGCAACAAATCCAAGTAGTCATACGTTCCCTACCAAATGGGTAGGATCAGATGAAGATGCATCTCACTCATAATGAGAGCATCAAGACCTTCAACGATGTTTCCAAGCACCTCGAATTAGAGGAAGATCGGCTTGCGGCTGCCAAGCCAAGTGCAGAAGTGCACATGGTTGCTAGTTCCTCACACGGGGGAAAGAAACGTAAAGATCGTTCGAAGTATTCTAATGAACGTAATAAGCAACCTGAGTCTACCAAGGAACCCAAACATAAGGGTGGGCACAAGAAATGGCACAAGAAGAAAGACTTGAAAAGGATCAAGTGCTTCAAGTGTAACAAGCTCGGTCACTATGCTCGTTCGTGTACGAGTGGAAGTGGTGAGGTAACTTGTAATACTAGTTACATATGTGTTTCTAGTTCACTATTTCTTGTGGAATCTAATCCATTTTGGGATAATTGATTCAGGTGCCACCGACCACATAGCAAAGGACAGACGGTCCTTCGTGGAGTATCACCGGATAACCCAAGGAATGAAGTGGATCAATGTAGGAAACAACACACGTGTTGAAGTGAAAGGCGTTGGGACTCGCAAGCTGGTCTTGGACAACGGCCGCACTCTCCTACTTCATGATGTTCTCTTCATTTCCATATATTCAAAGGAATATTAAAACTGTGGTCAAATTAATGGGTCTTGTTTTTAGTTGGTTCCTTCATGATTGTAATATGGACCTATTTTGTAATAATTCCTTTATTGGTACTGGGTTTGTATTTCAAAGGATTTATTGTAATAAGTACAATATATGATTCCTCATGTAATGAAAATTTCCTTGTGACAAATTCTTTGACTAATGAGTCTAATATAATTTGTTGGCACACAAGGCTTGGTCATATTGGACCAACGCGTATGGATAGATTTGCCAAACGTGGCCTTCTATCAAATGTTTCAAAGGTTGAAATGTCGACCTGTGAACATTGCCTTGTGGGGAAATCTTGTCGCAAGCCGTTTGGAACCGGCACAAGGGCCAAGGTTCCATTACAGCTTATCCATTCGGACATATGTGGTCCGATGAATGTCAAGACAAGACGCGGAAATTCCTATTTCATCACTTTTATTGATGATTTCACCCGATTCGGTCATATCTATTTGATATCCCACAAAAGTGAAAGCACTAAACCTGCTTTAAAAACTATATGAGTTTAGTGGAGAATCAATTAGATCGCAAGATTAAGGTCTTGCGAACCGATAGGGGCGGTGATATCAATGAACAAGTTTTAAGGAACTTTGTGATGAAAAAGGCATAGTACATCAGGTAACTATGCCTTATACTCCTCAACAAAACGGTGTTGCAGAAAGGAGAAATAGGACTTTAATGGAAATGGTCCGTTCAATGATGGCGTAAGCTAACTTGCCAATCACTTTTGGGGTGATGCATTATTGACGGCCGCTTTCATTTTAAACCGCGTACCCTCGAAATCAGTTAGCTCCATTCCTTATGAGTTGTGGAACCAAAGGTCTCCTGACTTAAACATTTTTACCTTGAGTTTGTGCATTCAACGCACATATTTCCTCCCATAAGTATGGCAAACTTGGCCCAAGGGGAAGGAAATGTATCTATATACGATACGCAGAAAACTCCAAAGGTTATGTTTTTGATTAGTCAAGAAGACAATGGTGGACTAATTGAGTTTGAGTCGAGGGATGTCACTTTCTTGGAAAACGAGTTTCCAAGACAGGGCGAGATAAGTCAGGACTTATCTCTATTTTGAGATTTATGATCAAAAAGGATTACCTCATTCGAGTGGGAGAAATTCTTGGTGAAAACGAAAATACTTTTCAACCTTCACCAATGGATTATACGAATGACGATTATCCTATTCCATACGGGAATAATGATCCAAGTGGGAGCAATTCTAACAACATTTCAAGTGGGAGTGATATTAGAATTGATCTAAATTCGAGTCAACAAGGACTTGAAGAATCTCAAATATGCCGTATCATGTCCTGCAAAAGACAAATGGATGGAAGAGATGAAGGAGGAATTGAAATCCATGAAAGTTAACCAAGTCTGGGACTTAGTTAACTTACCCAGAGGACATAGAGCAATTGGGAACAAATGGGTTCTCAAGATCAAGCATAAGGCTAATGGCTCTATAGATAGATATAAAGCTCGCCTTGTCGCGAAAGGTTTTACGCAACAGGAAGGGATAGACTACGAAGAGACCTTCTCACCTGTTGTGCGTTTTACCTCGATTCGCCTGATTCTGGCAATGGTAGCTTGCTTATACCTCAAATTACATCAGATGGATGTAAAGACTGCCTTTCTCAATGGAGAATTGGACGAGGAGATCTATATGGAACAACCAACAGGGTTTGTAAAAGAAGGAAACGGACATAAGGTTTGTAAACTTCGTAAGTCCATATATAGTCTTAAATAATCCTCGAGGCAATGGTATATACGATTTCAAGAAGTTGTCTTATCAAATGGATTTTCCATGCTTGATGAAGATAACTGCGTATATATCAAGAGGATTAAAAGCAAGCATGTTATTATGTCTCTATATGTAGATGACATTTTAATAACCAGAAACGACAAGGGCTTAGTGATGGATATCAAGGCTTGACTTTCATCAGTTTTGAGATGAAAGACATGGGGAAGCCACATATATCCTTGGAATTAAGATTTCAAGGAATCGTTCAAAGAGACTTCTTTCTCTTTCACAAGAGACTTATATAAAGAAGGTTCTAGAACGGTTTAATATGTAGGACTGCAAGTCCAATTGATACTCCTATAAGCAGATGCGATAATTTATATCTGAAATCATGTCCAAAGAACCAAAAGGAAAAGGAAATTATGGAAAAAGTTCCATATTCCAGTACAGTTGATAGTCTTATGTACGCTATGACGCATACAAGACCGGACATCTGTTTTGCCGTTGGAATGGTAAGTCATTACCAATCCAACCCAGGGCAAGAACACTGGAAAGCGGTTAAGAGGATAATGCAGTATCTTAAAGGAACTGCAGATTTGCAAAAGACTATGATAAAACCAAGAAGGTAGACATAAGGTACATATCTACGCATCAGATGATAGAGGATCAGCTTACGAAAGCGATCCCCAGAAATGTGTTTTATAAACACTTATCATCCCAAGGATTGCGTAAGAGCTGAGTTGTACCAATATATATTCCCATGTCTGAGAAAGATCAAATTTAATAAAAGAATAAGTTCTTTTTCAAACATTGCATATGAATTTCTTAAGAAATGTTTGTGTACATTTTTGAAATCTCAGCTGAATTGTGTGTATGTCGGACAGATTAAGGTTGGCTCTCTCACATGAGCAACCGCCTTATCTTATCAGATGGATAAGATAGAGATGAGACTAGTTTAAAGTCAAAATCATTAGACGAATGATTTAGAGTCATGACTTTAACAAGATAGTCGAATGAAAGATCTGCATCATATGGATGCTTACAAAAGATCTGAGATCTATATCACACGGATATAAAGATCTCATTGGATTTTTTAATCCTATCTGTCTTATGCAGGATGAGAGTCCGGGAATATTTCCTGAGTAGTAAGGGGACTCAAAAGATAGGCACTGTGGTGTCTGATCTTTCATCCGTACAACATCATTAAGACATACTCTCCCTGGGAAAGGAGTGATGTTGTAATACGTGTTCATACCACGTATGCATTTCGACCACTGAGTTAGTAGCAATAGTGTTTGCTATTATGTGAGACTCAAAGGCCATACGGGTCTTAACTCTTACCCTCAAGGACTCCAATTGGTTCCTTTAGATTTGACGAGATGATCGCTATCTTAGCGTGTTGCTAATGGGCTATGATAATTCGGCTCGGCGGGGCACGTTAGAAAAGCGAATCAAGTCAAGATCAGAAGGTTCGCAAGAAGAGGAAGATTGATTTCATATTCGCATTTTGACTTTAATGATTCAAAGCTGGCCAGCCAATTGTAATCCAGATGGGATTCAATTGTTGAATATAAAGTATAAGAAATGTGAAGAAATAATCTAGGGTAAAGCATGCGTTGAACTACTCAACTTTACACTTTCGAGGTCGTTGTGTATCTCTAACAAGTGCACAACAACAGACTCTACGCGCATGACGGTCGCACGGTCTATTTCTCGATATGATAGATGAAAGAACTAAGAGAAAGACGTTCTCTTACAATCCCCTCAAGTGTGAGTGGGAGATGTTGGATATGGAAGACGTTAGTACACCCTTGTAGGGGATGTACGAGGGAATACGGACCTCGAACGTCGCGTACACGAAGTCGTACGCGAAGGGAATATGTTCCCTTGCGGAGAGGATCACTAGATGAGTGGGAAAGTCACATTATATATGCATAAGTGCATGCGACATATGGCTAATAAAGGGGGAATATCTTAAGCTTATGTTGTACCATGCATATGGTACAACTTAAGCTTATAATGTGCCATGTATCATGGTACACCTTAATTAAGTTGTTCCAAAGGAACAACTTACCCTAAAAT
>JAULAV010000075.1:53465-58465 GCA_030789695.1 Scilla litardierei | reverse complement strand
TTAATCCTCTTAATATATACGCAGTTGTCTTCGTCGAGCATGGAGAATCCATACGACAAAACAACTTCTTGAAAGCGCATATACCACTGCCTTGAGGATTGTTTAAGACCATATATGGATTTACGAAGTTTACAAACCTTATGTTTGTTTTCTTCTTTTACGAACCCGTTTGGTTGTTCCATGTAGATCTCCTCATCTAGTTCGCCGTTAAGAAAGGCAGTCTTTACATCCATCTGATGTAATTCGAGGTCCAAACAAGCCACCATTGCCAGAATTAAGCGAATCGAGGTAAAACGCACGACAGGAGAGAAAGTCTCTTCGTAGTCTATTCCTTCCTGTTGCGTGAAACCTTTCGCAACAAGGCGAGCTTTATATTTCTCGATGGAGCCATCAGCCTTATGCTTGATTTTGAGAACCCACTTGTTCCCAATGGCTCTACGTCCCTTAGGTAAATCAACCAAGTCCCAGACTTGGTTTGTTTTCATGGATTGAAGTTCTTCTTCCATTGCCGCTATCCATTTATGTTTAGCAGGGCATGTGACGGCCTGTTTGAAATTTGCAGGTTCGTCATCATCTTGTAGTAATGTCATGAATGTTTGAGGAAATTCATCCTCAAATCTCAGAGGTGTTAGCCTCGTTCGATTACTACGTCTTGTTTGAGTTTGATCACTCCCACTTGGAATGACATCACTCCCACTTGGAATAATATCACTCCCACTCGGAATAGGATTGGTATCGTTCGTATCATCCATTGGTGAAGTTTGAAACGTATTTTCTTCTTCACCAAGAATTCTCCCACTCGAACGTTCCGATCTATCTTGATCCCAAGTCTCAAACAAGGATAAGTCTTGACTTATCTCACCCTGTCTTGGAAACTCATTTTCCAAGAAGACAACATCCCTCGATTCGAATTCTATAAGACCCCCATTGTCCTCTTGACCGACGAAAACATATCCTTTGGAGTTTTCAGCGTATCGGATGAAGATACACTTCCTCCCATGTGGCCCAAGTTTGCCATATTTGTGAGAGGGTAAATGTGCGTAAGAGGCACAACCCCAAGGTTTTAGAATGTTTAAGTCTGGAGTTCTATTGTTCCACAACTCATAAGGAGTAGAACTTACCGACTTCGAGGGTACACGGTTTAAGATGAATGCTGCCGTCAATAATGCGTCACCCCAAAAGGTGATAGGCAAATTTGCCTGAGACATCATTGATCGGACCATTTCCATCAATGTCCTATTCCTTCTTTCCGCAACACCGTTTTGTTGCGGAGTGTAAGGCATAGTTACCTGATGTACTATGCCTTTTTCATCACAAAGTTCCTTAAAACTTATTGATTGATATTCACCGCCCCTATCGGTTCGCAAAACCTTAATCTTGCGATCTAATTGATTCTCCACTAAACTCATATAGTTTTTAAAGCAAGCCAAAGCTTCACTTTTGTGGGATATCAAATAGATATGTCCGAAACGGGTGAAATCATCAATGAAGGTGATGAAATAGGACTTCCCGCGTCTTGTCTTAACATTCATTGGACCGCAAATGTCCGAATGGATCAGCTGTAATGGAACTTCGGCCCTTGTGCCAGTTCCAAACGGCTTGCGACAAGTTTTCCCTACAAGACAATGTTCGCAAGTTGACATTTCAACTTTTGAAACATTAGATAGCAAGCCACTTTTGGCATGTCTATCCATTCTAGTTGGTCCAATATGACCAAGTCTTGCATGCCAACAAATGATCTCAGACTCAGAGTTAGAAGCATTTGTCAAATGAAAACTTTCATTAATGGAAGAGGAATCATCATACAATGTGTTTAAAACAATTAATCCATTACAAACAATACCAGAACCAATCAAAGAATTATTACAAACAAGGTCAACAAATTGTTTATAGAACCTCCACTCATAATCTAAAGACATTAACATGACCACGGAAACGATATTCCTTCTAATATCTGGAGCAAAGAGGACGTCGTGCAATAATAATGTCCGGCCGTTGTCGAGAACTAGCTTACATGTTCCGACGCCTTTGACTTCAACACGAGTGTTGTTACCGACGTATATCCACTTTGTTCCTTGAGTTATCCTTCGATACTCTACGAAGAACCTTCTGTCCTTCGCAACGTGGTCTGTGGCCCCTGAATCAATCAACCAAAAATAGTTAGATTCAGCAAGAAACATGGAACTAGAAACACATATGTAACTAGCCCTACAAGTTACCTTATCACTTCCATCCGTACACTTACGGGCGAAGTGACCGTACTTGTTGCACTTAAAGCACTTGATCTTCTTCAAGTTTTTCTTCTTTGAGTGCACATTCTTTTGCCACTTTTTGTTCTTAGTCTTCTTTGAGGTTTTCGGTTCTTGCTTTCGTTCGTTCATAAACCTTAAGCGTTTCCGCTTATTTCCTCCATGTGAGGAACTAGCGGCCACGTGCACTTCTGCACTTGGTTTTGCGGCTTGAATCCGCTCTTCCTCGAGTTCGAGGTGTTTCGATACATCGCTTAAAGTTTTAATGCACTCATTATGAGTGAGATGCATTTTCATGTTATCCCAGCTATCTGGGAGTGAACGAATGACCGCTTGGATCTGCTGTTCGTCAGACAGCGTGACTCCCGCATCCTTTAATTCAGATATAAGATTCGCCATGTGGCGGAGATGCTTTTTCATAGAATGATCTCGCCGCATCTTGTACGAATCAAATTGAATATTCAAGGAGCGGAGTTTGGTAACCGAAGTTCCACCAAACTTTACTTCTAGCTCAGACCATATGTCTTTGGCTAGATCGAATTCCCGAAATAGACGCATTATGTCATTGTCCATTGCGGACAGTAACGTAATGCGTGCTATTTTGTTCTTTCGAGTCCAAGTGTCATAAGCTTCCCGGTCCCTCTTGTGTTGGGCCGTATTGCCCAACTCAGGTTCTACCATTATGTTTTGGAGTGTTTCGAGCACATCTTGCTCCTCCAAAACATATTGGATTTTAATTGACCAAAGTTTATAATTGTCGCCGTTGAGCTTTTCACCTTTGTTAAGCTCTGCGACAATATTCTTAGAAGCGGTAGACATATTCGATTCAAAAAAACTGCAAAGAAAATGGAAAAACACGATCAAAATTCAATGCATAAAGTTTCGATTCTTTAAACACTTGATAAGTTCCTTGGATGCGTTGAAATGTTACTCTAGAATCGAGAAGTTCACTATGTTCCCAACTACCATCTAGAAGTAACTTTCAAAGTATCCCTCTTACTTATCTTAAGTAAAAAGAAATCAGAAATAATACCCGTATGGTATTAGCAGCGGAAAAATATTGAAAAACATATCTTTCAAAATAGAATAGGTGAGAATTAGCGCAAAGAATTTTAACGCAACAATTGCCAAGCCACGAGACCTGTTCTACACACCCATGGGTTAGATAACCATGGCCGGATCGTGGTAGGACTTGGAATTCTAAATTGCGCTATCCCGATTAAGGACGGGACATAACCTATTTGAAAACATCTTTTCCAAAAAATTTGAAAGCACGTTGGCTAATCTCCGTAGAGTAGAGCACAACGTCACAAGTACATTGGCTAATCTCCGTAGAGTAGAGCACAATGACATGGCTAATCTCGCATGAAGTAGAGCACTATGGCTAATCTTTAAGGAGTAGAGCCCAATGAAAAACTTCATTAAAACGTTAGTCCCGTATGAACTAGTCGGCACTGTGGTTAGACCCGTATGGACTAATCGACACATTCGAGTTTGACCAAGGCCATTTGTTACCCCGTATGGGTCATTTGGCAAGTTTGCAATCGACCCAGACCATCTGTCGGATTGGTCGATCAAAAACACAAAATTGGTCGACCAATTTTCGAAATCAACTTCTTCCCGGTCAGGGCCTCTGCCCTGACCGGGGCTTGGCCAAAGGCCGGCCAGGGCCTCTGCCCTGGCCGGCCAGGGGGCCTGGCCCCCTCGGCCAGGGCCGGCCAGGCCCTGGCCTCTGCCAGGGCCGGCCGGCCAGGCCACTGGCCGGGGCCAGGGCTCCTGCCCTGGCCTCGGCCAGGCCCTGGCCTGAGGCCAGGGCGCTGCCCTGGCCTCTTGCCAGGGCGGCCTGGCCGCTGGCCGGGGCCAGGGCTCCTGCCCTGGCCTCGGCCAGGCCCTGGCCTGAGGCCAGGGCGCCGGACCTGGCCTCTGCCAGGGCCGGCCTGGCCCTGGCAGTGGCCAGGGCGCCGGCCCTGGCCTCTGCCAGGGCCGGCCCTGGCCACTGCCAGGGCCGGCCTGGCCGGCAGGCCCTTGGCCAAGGCCGGCCACTGCTGGCCTGGCCTTAGCCGGCCACTGCCGGCCTGGCCATGGCCGGTCATGGCTTGGCCATGGCTGGCCATGGCCAAGGCCATTCGGCGTTGGCCGGCCATGGCCCCTTTGGCCATGGCCGGCCACCCCCTTTGAATGGGGTTACCGCACTTTCTCCTCCCCCTTGATGGGGTGGTCGCCGGTGGTTATTGGCCGTAGCCAACCCCCTCGGGGGTGCATGGCCTTCATAGCCCATTTGGCCATGGTGCACATGCACCAAATTTTCCTCTTACCCGATGGAAATAACTTCCATCATCTTCCTCGATGAAGCACCCGTTCGTCGAAGAAATTAGTTATTTCTTAATGGCCGTGTGCCAAAAATGAATAACGTACTACATGAACGGTCGGTTCTTCCCGTCACGGAGAGTTCCTACCATATCCGTAATGATAGGAGACCCTAACGTGAAAAGAACAACCGCTGCGTTCTCTCCGTCACGAAGCGTTCCTACTATATCCGTAATAGTAGGAGACCCATTCGTGAAAAAGACAACGACTAGTTTGTAGTTTCGACGGGGCGGTGGATTGACCGGGGCGAACCCATATGGCTCTGATACCAATGTAGGATCCTGCCAAAACAGAGTTAGGATCGATAATTAAAGTGGAGACTTACGCTTGCGTATGCGGAACGATAGTCTCGGAACTTTGCCTTCGGATTCGCCACGACGGATC
>JAULAV010000075.1:45965-48465 GCA_030789695.1 Scilla litardierei | reverse complement strand
AAGACGGCGGGCTTCCGACGGCGGCGGCGGCGGTGGCGCCGACAGCGGCGCCGCCCGACGCTTGGCCCAGCCGCCCATGGGCACGGCTGGCATGGGTCCCCTGTGGCCGACGGCCAAAATTCCAGCAAAAGCCCCCCGGGGGCGCTCGCCGCCGGAAGGCGGAGAGCTTCCGACGCCGGCGGTGGCGCCGGCGGTGGCGCCGCCGGTGGCGCCGCCCGGCGCTTTGCCCAGCCGCCCATGGGCACGGCTGGTGTGGGTCCCCTATGGCCCACGGCCAAAATTCCAGCAAAATCCCCCTTGGGGCGCTCGCCGCCGGAAGACGGTGAGCTTCCGGCGCCGGCGGTGGCGCCGCCGGTGGCGCCGCCGGTGGCGCCGCCCGGCGCTTGGCCCAGCCGCCCATGGGCACGGCTGGCAGAGGTCCCCAGCCCGCAGGCCAAAATCCCATGTGCGCTGGCTGCCAATGCTCAGCCAGCGCCCAGCAAAGCCCACCGTCGACGGTGGGCTAGCACCTTGCAACATGCACTCCCCTATAGTAGATTTGCAAATTTAGCACCAAGTGTCTGTGGAAGCGCGCAAAATTTTTGCCACAACCCCCATTCACCGCAGAAGGGGGTTCGGCCCATGTTGCGGAGGGATTTTGCCCCACCGCACTGGCCGCAGCCCGGCATTTGCCCACCGTGGGCACGCGGACGGCGGTCCGTCGTCGATCCAGGCCATGCGGTGGCGGGATTTTGCCCCACCGCACGGGCCGTAGCCCCGCATTTCACCACCGTGAGTGCGTGTCCGGCGGTCCGTCGTCGAATCGGTACATGCGGCGGTCCGTCGTCGACCCGGGCCATGCGGCGGTGGGATTTTGCCCCACCGCACGGGCCGTAGCCCCGCATTTCCCCACCGTCGGCACGTGCCCGGCGGTCCGTCGTCGATTCGGGATATGCGGCGGAGGGATTTTGTCCCACCGCACGGGCCGTGGCCCCGCATTTTCCCACCGCCGGCATGCGGCCGGCGGTCCGTCGTCGATTCGGGCCATGCGGCGGAGGGATTTTGCCCCACGGCACGGGCCGTCGCCCCGCATTTGCCCACCGTGGGCACGCAGACGGCGGTACGTCGTCGATTCGGGCCATGCGCCGGTGGGATTTTCCCCCACCGCACGGGCCGTAGCCCCGCATTTCCCCTCCGTCGGCACGCGGACGGCAGTCCGTCGTCGATTCGGTAAATGCGACGGTCCGTCGTCGATTCGGGCCATGCGACGGTGGGGTTTTGCCCCGCCGCACGAGCCGTTGCCCCGCATTTCCCCACCGTAGGCACGTGCCCGGCGGTCCGTCGTCGCTTCGGGCCATGCGGGGGAGGGATTTTTCCCCACCGCACGGGCCGTGGCCCCGCATTTTCCCACCGCCGGCACGCGGACGGCGGTCCGTCGTCGATTCGGGCCATGCGCCGGTGGGATTTTGACCCACCGCGCGGGCCGTGGCCCCGCATTTCCCGCCGTCAGCACGCGGACGGCGGTCCGTCGTCGATTCGGTACATGCGGCCGTCCGTCGTCGATTCGGGCGATGCGACGGCGGGATTTTGCCCCACCGCACGGGCTGTAGCCCCGCATTTTCCCACCGTCGGCACGTGCCCGGCGGTCCGTCGTCGATTCGGGACATGCGGAGGAGGGATTTTGCCCCACCGCACGGGCCATGGGCCCGCATTTTCCCACCACCGGCACGTGACCGACGGTCCGTCGTCGATTCGGGCCATGCGGCGGTGGGGTTTTGCCCCACCGCACGGGCCGTGGCCCCGCATTTGCCCACCGTGGGCACGCGGACGGCGGTCCGTCATCGATTCGGGCCATGCGCCGGTGGGATTTTCCCCCACCGCACGGGCCGTAGCCCCGCATTTCCCCTCCGTCGGCACGCGGACGGCAGTCCGTCGTCGATTCGGTAAATGCGACAGTCCGTCGTCGATACGGGCCGTGTTGCGGAGGGATTTTGCCCCACCGCACTGGCCGCAGCCCTGCATTTGCCCACCGTGGGCACGCGGACGGCGGTCCGTCGTCGATCCGGGCCATGCAGCGGTCGGATTTTGCCCCACCGCACGGGCCGTAGCCGGGCATTTCCCCACCCGCGATGCCGAACATGCAAAAGTGCCCAAAAACCGTAGAAAAAGTGCCCGAAAACCATAGAAGACGGCGGAATTTGACCCCGGGAGCGTGGGGCGGTGGCGATAGCACCGGTTTTGTAGGGAACGTCGATATCTATTCGCAAAATTTTAGCGACAACCCCCTTGCAACGTAGAAGGGGGTTTGGCCCACGCTGTGGAGGGATTTTGCCCCACCGCATGGGCCGTAGCCCCGCATTTGCCCACCGTGGGCATGCGGACGGCGGTCCGTCGTCGATTCGGGCGATGCGATGGAGGGATTCTGCCCCACCGCACGGGCCGTAGCCCCGCATTTCCCCACCGTCGGCACGTGCCCGGCGGTCCGTCGTCGATTCGGTACATGCGGTGGTCCGTCGTCGAC
>JAULAV010000075.1:38465-40965 GCA_030789695.1 Scilla litardierei | reverse complement strand
AGTGGGATTTGAATTTTTAGAACTATCCAAATGGGATATTATATTATCATTTCAAGTGGGAGTTATATTTTAAGAAATTTTATGCAATGTTTTGATCAAACCTTCGTTTTGTGTCTTTTGCAGCATTTTAAAAGTAAAATGTCTTCCGCTTCAAAGAATATCGTCGCTGAGTTAAACAAAGGTTAAAAACTCAACTGTGATAATTACAAACTTTGGTCCATAAAGATACAATACGTTCTAGAGGAGCAAGAAGTGCTCGAAACTCTAAAGAACGTTATGATTGAACCCGAGTTGGGCACTACGGCCCAACACCGACGAGACAAGGAAGCTTTTGATGCTTGGTCTCGGAAGAATAAGATAGCGCGCATTACGTTATTAAGCAGTATGGCTGATGACATAATGCGCATCTTCCGGGAACATGACCTAGCCATGGACATATGGTCCAAGCTAGAGGAGAAGTTCGGTGGCACATCGGTGTCCAAGCTTCGCGCCTTAACTATAAGGTTCGATACATATAAGAAACGTCCAGATCATTCCATAGGGAAACATCTGCGACATATGGCGAACCTTATCTCGGAGTTAAAGGACGCAGGTCATGTGCTCACAGATGAGCAACAAATCCAAGCAGTCATATGTTCCCTACCAAATGGGTGGGATCAGATGAAGATGCATCTCACTCATAATGAGAGCATAAAGACCTTCAACGATGTTTCCAAGCACCTCGAATTAGAGGAAGAGCGGCTTGCGGCTGCCAAGCCAAGTGCAGAAGTGCACATGGTTGCTAGTTACTCACACGGGGGAAAGAAACGTAAAGATCGTTCGAAGTCTTCTAATGAACGTAATAAGCAACCCGAGTCTACCAAGGAACCCAAACATAAGGGTGGGCACAAGAAATGGCACAAGAAGAAAGACTTGAAAAGGATCAAGTGCTTCAAGTGTAACAAGCTCGGTCACTATGCTCGTTCGTGTACGAGTGGAAGTGACGAGGTAACTTGTAATACTAGTTACATATGTGTTTCTAGTTCACTATTTCTTGTGGAATCTAATCCATTTTGGGATAATTGATTCAGGTACCACCGACCATATAGCAAAGGACAGACGGTCCTTCGTGGAGTATCACCGGATACTCAAGGAATGAAGTGGATCAATGTAGGAAACAACACACGTGTTGAAGGCGTTGGGACTCGCAAGCTTGTCTTAGACAACGGCCGCACTATCCTACTTCATGATGTTCTCTTCATTCCATATATTCAAAGGAATATTAAAACTGTGGTCAATTTATTGGGTCTTGGTTAATAGTTGGTTCTTTCATGTTTGTAATATGGACCTATTTTTGTAATAATTCCTTTATTGGTACTGGGTTTGTATTACAAAGGATTTATTGTAATAAGTACAATGTATAATTCCTCATGTAATGAAAATTTCCTTGTGACAAATTCTTTGACTAATGAGTCTAATATAATTTGTTTGCACACAAGGCTTGGTCATATTGGACCAACGCGTTTGGATAGACTTGCCAAACGTGGCCTTCTATCCAATGTTTCAAAGGTTGAAATGTCGACCTGCAAACATTGCCTTGTAAGGAAATCTTGTCGCAAGCCGTTTGGAACCGGCACAAGGGCCGAGGTTCCATTACAGCTTATCCATTTGGACATATGTGGTCCGATGAATGTCAAGACAAGACGCGGGAAGTCCTATTTCATCACTTTTATTGATGATTTCACCCGATTCGGTCATATCTATTTGATATCCCATAAAAGTGAAAGCACTAAACCTGCTTTAAAAACTATATGAGTTTAGTGGAGAATTAATTAGATCGCAAGATTAAGGTCGTGCGAACCGATAGGGGCGGTAAATATCAATCAACAAGTTTAAAGGAACTTTGTGATGAAAAAGGCATAGTACATCAGGTAACTATGCCTTATACTCCTCAACAAATTGGTGTTGCAGGTATAGGACTTTAATGAAAAATGGTCCGTTCAATGATGGCACAAGCTAACTTGCCAATCACCTTTTGGGGTGATGCATTATTGACAACCGTTTTTCATTTTAAACCGCGTACTCTCGAAGTCAGTTAGCTCCACTCTTTATGAGTTGTGGAACCAAAGGTCTCCTGACTTAAACATTTTTACCTTGAGTTTGTGCATTCAACGCACATATTTCCTCCCATAAGTATGGCAAACTTGGGCCAAGGGGAAGGAAATGTATCTTTATACGATACGCAGAAAACTCCAAAGGTTATGTTTTTTGTTAGTCAGGAAGACAATGGTGGACTAATTGAGTTTGAGTCGAGGGATGTCACTTTCTTGGAAAACGAGTTTCCAAGACAGGGCGAGATAAGTCAGAGTTTATCTCTATTTGAGATTTATGATCAAGAAGGATTACCTCATTCGAGTGGGAGAATTCTTGGTGAAAACGAAAATACTTTTCAACCTTCACCAATGGATTATACGAATGACGATTATCCCATTCCATACGGGAATAATGATCCAAGTGGGAG
>JAULAV010000075.1:24966-32965 GCA_030789695.1 Scilla litardierei | reverse complement strand
CTCCCCACCTTAGAATAAAGTCCGTCCTCGGACTTTCTAATATAGCTAGTCGCTCTAGTAACTACCCCATTCGAGTCGTATTATAATTCAAACCAAGTATAGTCATTACAAGTGCTCATATATGCACTAGGTAGTCAAACATTATTACTACCAACACTTATATATATACATTCACGTACGTATACACTTATACCTATTATAGTCAGTCAGACTCGTACACGTATTTCAATCATATATATAAGCAGGCATCCCTTATATAACTACTACCTACCTAATCACAAAACAATATTTCAGATACTTATATAATGATAGTTTCACGCTTAGCCAATACAATCATCGCTATACCTATATGTAGCTACCTATGCACAAACATCAAGGGTATACTACCCCCTAATATTCATCCAATACCAAACATCTCAACACATATAGTCACACCATACCATTATTAAATCAAGTTCACTATATCTAATATACATTCACCGCTACTATAATTTCACAATATATAGTCATTCAATACATGCAAATTGTTCACCATATATTCACATCACGTACGGTCCTATAACTATATTTACGGTACGCCACATATACCATAGTCATCAATACCTATAACTAAGCACATACTTACCCGTGCATGGTGCACTCCCATACACGCTAACATTTCATTTACGCATACCAATCATACCATTATATAACTAGCACACACACATACCTAGTTTTAGCTAGTACACATATGTTCACACAGCAAGTCCTTAGTAAGTAACTATACCACAAGACCAACACCTATATCTATATACTGGCGTAGCGACCCACAATCATGTGCGTAGCACAACCAGGCACAAACACTCCTATCACTATACACACATCAAACATTGCTATATTACAAACGTACATTCAATATACTTAGAGTATACCCACTCAAGCTTGAGTGAGACTCAATACACACATCAGGGTATTCTATATACGTAACACGGCATTCATACCTATACCTATATCACTCCAATATTTATACATCTACCAATACAACCATATACATTTCCTACTTAATATTTAGTCGGGCATTACTCACGTAGTTCAATCATTCTATATATAATAATAATAATAATACAGACATCAGCACTCGTATAATTATAATACACTCCCTAATACATGCATACGTATTCATCTTATAGCCACACATAAGTAATGTATATATTCACACCATAGCCTACTACCTATAATTAGTATACTAACATATCCACACATACATAATTAAGATGTGCAATAGTCGTGTATACCTCACGGTATGCACACATGCAACATCCCGTAAAAGCAAGCAATACCAATCAAAATTATAATCCTACTACCATATGTATATCACCTATATACTCATGCAACCAACATAACTACTTACGTCTAAACACTTTATATATATCTACCTACGGGCACATACTCATACGTAATAATACATGAGTCACTCAATAGGCCTACTTACTTATCGTAGCTTTACCAATCATTTTATTTCAACCATTATAAGTATCACCAACTACACACACTCCATTAGATATTCCGACGCTAATTCAAATATACACAAGCATCCCTAGTATAGTATAGCTATCCACAAAAATCTATAACTACTATCACACAACAACTTCATACTATCACGAATAACTCCGAGTATATATATATCACACAATATGCAAACATCAATATACTATGGGGGTATACTCATTCAAGCCCACGTACACCACTTAGGTACGTGCACTACGACACCTCACAACGGTCCAAGGGTTTACTAACAACTAAGAGTTGACACAGACATTGACGGGCACTTAAGCCTAAGCAATAAAGAGAGGTCGAGGTCGAGAGCGTGACGAGGGAAAGATCGATAAGCACGAGTTCAGGTAGGACGAGTACAAGGAGACAGCTTGGTTAGGCGAAGCATTGACTCAAAGGTGATGTTTAGGTTGAGGGAAAATGGAGATGTGGTGATACATACCTAGGATATAGAAAAGAGGATAGGGTAAGTAGCCCATGCTAAATACGTGAATTCTGAAAACTGTTGTACTTTAAAATCCTCGTCGGAGAAGAAATGTTTGGGGATCGATAAAACGAGTTGTTCAAAATAAATCTGAGTCGAATATTCAAAATAATAGAGGATGGCCTACTTTTTTTTTAAAAAATCATTTTAAAAGGAAGTAAAATCATTTACACAAATATTAAGGACATGGTTTAGAAAATTTATACGTCAATAATTTAATATAATGTTGCCAAAAATTTTCGAAAGTCAAGAATGAAATCAAGCGACAGAAGAATTTAAAATCAGGTTAAATGCTTTCAAAACTTTTAGGCTATGGAAGATTTAAAATAATCAATTTTGAAACTTCTTTTAGAAAACCATGGTTTGCCAAAAATGAGAAACTGATTTACAAAAGGTTCTTAATATACGAGCACAACAAGTCTGACACGGATATAAAAATAATTGAAATTCAATTTGGTTTAGAATTTTCTTCTAAAAGCGTGTATGGTGAGCGGAAAGAAAATAGTAGTAACTTAGCATAAGAATTATCAGGATCAAATAGCAAATCTTTAAAATCAAATCAGGGAGGGTCTAAAGCAGGAAGATGTTATGAAAATAGTAATTTTGCAAAAATCTGAAATAGTGAGAACGACGAGCAAAACCAACTTGCTAAAATCTGAAATTCCAGGTGACTTGAAAAGTATTTTAAAAGTAAACACGATGTATTATTCAAATGGCATAAATAAGAAAGAAAATTATAAATCGAATTGGACAAACGGTTCAGAATGAAATTAATATATGAAAAGACGACATGAGTACGAAATCTTAGGCTGGGAAAAATATTATAAGCTAGAGTTCAAAATTCCGACAAACGTTTTAAAAATTCAAATCAACGAAGGGGGATGAAATATAGGTACTTTGAAAAAAATTTAAACTTAGTGGAAGAGAAGATTGAAAAAAGAAAATACCTTCAGGAGATTTAAGATTTGTAACGGAGAGGTTCGAAAATTGATGACGATCGTCAAGAGGCGATCTCGTGAATCGAGGGAAGGAAATTGGTCGGACGACCAGAACGTACATACGCCTAGGATATGAACCAAGAAAGTCTACGGAAACTCCTACGGTCGACCAACTAAATATTAAGCTAGGTGCTAAGACTTCTAAAGGTTAAATGGTAAAGGAATGCGTTCAGCTTGGTCCGAAATCGATGAACCCAAGCGAAAGACTAAAGAAAATTCTAGAAGTCTAATATGGTCAGGATTAGGCAAGGACCACTAAGGTAACTCCTACGGCGATCAATTGCTAGAAGGGGGTCTAACTATCAATCAGGGGCCTCTAAATAGCAAGCACGGACGTCTAACTAAGTCTTCTTAACACCTAGTGTCCTAAGAAAACAACTAGACTCAGGGCTAATTATTCGGATGTTGCAATTTATTTAATGGACATTCCGTTATTATCGTTGTTCCGTTAATTTGCAATTGCAAGATTGGACCTGCATGGGCCACCAACAAAACTTGTCACGCCCCGCTTCCCAAAAATATGGAGGCGAAGCGTGAGAAGGTCCGCTCAGACTTGAAGCTACAAAGCTGCAAGTCCGATAAGCGTCGATCAAATTTAAACTGCAGGTCCTTGCAACGCGAACGAAACAAAGATAATAATATTTAAATGAGACAAAAGAGATATCTCAGAATATCCATAAAATAAGTTTCAACATCGCAGAAAAAGCCACCAGGCTGAAAGAAAGAAACTAAAAGCCCAAACATGGCCAACAAAAGTATAAAGTACAAAACAACGGTGCTACGCACCAACAACTAACAGAAGGCCTAAAGCTCAACAAAACTCAAAGCATGGTCACCGGGGTCCACTAAAATCCTCCTGGCAATCATGGACTCAGACTCAGCGTCAGCAACACATCCCGTACTCCGCAACGATCTCTGGCTCAGGTCTAACATGTGACACCCAAAGAGAAAGGGGCACATGTCAGCAAGTCTAAAAGACTTGTGCAAGTGAAACTAAAAGTACAAGTAAGAGCAACCTAGCAGTTCTAGCATGATGCAATGACATGGCAGTTTAAAGTATGAGTGCAACAAGTAAAGTAAAGTAAAGTAAAGTACAGTACGAGCATGGCATGGCATTCACAAGACAAGTACAAGACAAGGAAAGTAAGCACCTCGTGCACAGAGATTCCGTCCTTTGGCTAGAGGGCGGATCAGGCCACTCCTAAGCTCAAGTAACCGTTTATCCCTACCCCTCCACGTGTATCGGGCATTGGTTTCTGGCCAACACATGAGGCCCGCTTCTGGACCACGAGCCAGGAAGTGTTTAAACAAGTATGGCCTAGGGGTGCACCTAGCCAGGGACACTGAAACACGGATTTGTACAAGTATTTTTGTAGCGTGTGCTACGATGCAACAATCAAGTTGGATGACATGTAAGATGCAATGCATGGCAGTTAAAAGTGCGTACAGATAAAGAAAGTAAACGTGACAGTTTAGTATGCATGAACAACAAGTTTAAAGGGTTGGATCTAGCTTCGTTGTCAAGCTAGATCAATTAGGTGACGGATCTAGTTTCGTTGTCAAACTAGATCAAGTAGGCGTCTAGCCAGCTATCATTTCACTGACTAGTCTCTTTTACGCTAAAAGCAAGTAAGTGGCCTAAAAACATGGCCCTACGCAAGAGATGGCAAGTTTCACTTGCCTGCAAGTTCGACGTCTGAGCACACCGTCCAATGAGTCCAAAATCACAATTATCTACGTGCAAAGTCCACCGGCCTAAAGTCCATATTATTAATCTTGATTAGTGAATTTAAAACATTTAAAATACTTTAAAAACATCAATTTTATTCTTGGTTAGCATGCAATTGGGTTGGGGGTCCTAGGGGTGCAAAACGTTACCTCAACACGACGCGAAAGCTACACCGGCGTCGGGTAGCGACGCCGGGGGTTGGAATAGAGAACGCGCTCCAAGTCCTGATTCCAAAATAGATTCCTCGCTGGAAAGTTCAGAGCATCACCCCGGGCGACGATTCCAGATTCCAAAGTTCATACGTGCGACGACGGGCTACGACGTGCGACGACGTCGAACGCGACGAATCCTCGAAGAGCAGGCACCTAGGTGGGGCCCACAGTAGTCCTAGGGTCCTTTGGGGAACCCACAATAACTCTGGAGAACTTGGGGGGCCCACGGTGGCAAGCGATGCGACGGGTGCGGGGTTGCGACGATTGGCCATCGGTCGTACTCAGCCAATGCGGGAGGATGGCTCGGTCAGACACTAGGGAACGGGGCTTGGTGCGGCGCTTGGGGTCGGTGCGGGCCTTGGTGCGGAGGGGTTGCCGGTCAGGCGCTTGGGGCGGCTCGGTCGTGCGCTGCGGATGCGGGGGAGCGGGCGCTGCAACGTTGCAAGCGTTGCAACGTTGCGGAGGCGGGCGATCCGCTCGGTCAGACACGGGGCAATGCGGGCGACGAGGCGGGCGCTGAGCGGGGGCCTGCAGCGGAGCGGGGATGCGGAGGAGTGGGGCGGGTCTCTCGGTCTGACCGAGGGACCCTCTCGGTCGGACACGGGGCAAAGCGGAGTGGCGAGGCGGGGCAAGCGGATGAGCGGGCGGGGGCTTGGTGCGGAGCGGGCGATCCGCTCGGAGCGGGGGAACGGAGCCCGTTCTCTCGGTCTGAGCGGGGGACGAACGTCGCAACGTTGCGACGAATCGTCGCAACGTCCAAAAATGGGTTTGGAAGAGGCTAGGGCTAATTTCTTTGGAAAATAGGACTTGCTAGGGGTTGCTTATATAGTATAGGTGGGTTGACTTGGTCTAGGGCTAAATCTAATAGGATTAGAAGTACAAAAAGATTTAAAATTCAAATCTAACCAACTCCTTCTCACCCAAGGATTTGACCTGGTCCAAATGAGCTGGAAATTGGCTCAAAAATTCTTTAAAACGTTTAAAACTCAAATAAATTTTCTTTGGCCGAATTTAATTTAAAAATAAATTATTAAAAATAATATAAAACTTGTTAAAAATATAAAAGTGGTCAAATAAACTCCAAAAATTATAAAATAAATATCGTGGTGTTCGTGGTGACGAATGTGAGCTAACTAAGAAGACGGATCTCAAATTCGACGTCGGACGACGAAACTAAAAATAGAAACGTCTCCCGTCAAGAGTGAGAATCGTCACGTCTCATCGAGTAAGATCAAATTGTGGAAAAACGACTCGAGAACGTCGTTCCAATATAGTGCCACCATTTAATACTCTCGGAGACGTTCACAACGGCATATCACACGAAAGTGTTCACGAACATGCAAAGTCTAAAACAAACACGTGCACGGTCAAAAGCACGTGCACGAACAACGTACCACGAAAAGTGGTCGTTACAAAACGTGACAGTTTAGTATGCATGAATGACAAGTTTAATGGTTGGATCTAGCTTCGTTGTCAAGCTAGATCATTTAGGTGACGGATCTAGTTTCGTTGTCAAACTAGACCAAGTAGGCGTCTAGCCAGCTATTATTTCACTGACTAGTCTCTTTTACGCTAAAAGCAAGTAAGTGGCCTAAAAACATGGCCCTACACAAGAGTTGGCAAGTTTCACTTGCCTGCAACTATCACGTCAAGAAAACACCGTCCAACGAGTCCAAACTCACGATTCCTATGTGCACAAGTCCACCGGCCTACATCCGTTTTATTAATCTTGATTAGTGGATTCTAAAACATTTAAAATACTTTAAAATACTGATTTTTAGTCTTTATTAGCATGCAATTGGGTTGGGGGTCCTAGGGGTGCAAAACGTTACCTCAACACGACGCGAGAGCTACACCGGCGTCGGGTAGCGACGCCGGGGGTTGGAATAATAAGATCGCGCTCCAAGTCCAGATTCCAATTAGATTCCTCGCTGGAAATTTCAGAGAAAATAACCCGGGCGACGATTCCAGATTCCAAAGCTCGTACGTGCGACGACGGGCTACGACGTGCGACGACGTCGTACGCGGCAAGTCGTCGAAGAGAACGTACCAAAGTGGGGCCCACAGTAGTCCTAGGGGCCTTTGGGGAACCCACAATAACTCTGGAGAACTTGGGGGGCCCACGGAGGCAAGCGGTGCGACGGATGCGGGGTTGCGACAAGTGGCCGTCGGTCGTACAGCCTCGGTGCGGGGAGATGGCTCGGTCAGACACGGTGGGCGGCGCTGTGCGACGCTTTGGGTCGGTCGTAGCAGCGGGGGCGAGCGCTTCTCTCGGTCAGACACGCTGGGGGCCTCGGTCAGGCGCTTGGGTGCGGGGCAGAGCAGCGTTGCAGCGATGCAGCGCTCGGGCGCTCGGTCACAGCGGGCGGGGCGACCGGTCAGGCACGCTGCGGAGCGGGGGACGAGCGGGGGTGCGATGCGGGGGCCGGTGCGGAGCGGAAGGTCGGGCGGTTCTCTCGGTCAGACCGAGAGGCCCTCTCGGTCAGGCGGGGGAACGAAGCAGCGGTCGACGCTGTGTGCGGAGCGGAGCGGATGCGGGCGGGACGGCCGGTCAGAGCGGGCGAACGGGGCGATCTTCCTCGGTCGTGCGGGGGCTGAACGTCGCAACGTTGCGACGATTCGTCGCAACGTCCAAAATGAGTTTGGAAGAGGCTAGGGCTAATTTCTTTGGAAAATAGGACTTGCTAGGGGTTGCTTATATAGTATAGGTGGGTTGACTTGGTCTAGGGCTAAATCTAATAGGATTAGAATTTAAAAAGATTTGAAATTTGATTTTAAACTTCTCCAACCCAATCTAGGATTTGACCTGGTCCAAATGAGCTGGAAATTGGCTCAAAAATTCTTTAAAACGTTTTAAACTCAAATAAATTTTATTTGGCCGAAATTAATTTAAAAATAAATTATTAAAAATAATATAAAACTTGTAAAAATTATAAAAGTGGTCAAATAAACTCCAAAAATTATAAAATAAATATCGTTGTGATCGTGGCGACGAATGTGAGCTAACTAAGAAGATGGATCTCAAATTCGACGTCGGACGACG
>JAULAV010000075.1:4966-12466 GCA_030789695.1 Scilla litardierei | reverse complement strand
CTCGCTCGGACCGCACCACGGGGGGAAAATGCGGTGCTACGCATGGACCGGTGGGGCCAAACACCCGCCGCCGCATGGCCCGCATCGACCACGGAAATGCGGGGCTACGGCCCGTGCGGTGGTGCAAAAGCCCGCCGCCGCATGGCCCGAATCGCCGACGGACCGCCATCCGCGTGCCTTCGGTGGGCAAACGCGGGGCTACGGCCCGTGCGGTGGGGCAAAATCCCGCCGCCGCATGGCCCGAATCGACGACGGACCGCCGGCCGCATGCCGGCGGTGGGAAATGCGGCGATACGGCCCGTGCGATGGGGAAAACTACCTCCGCCGCATGTCCTGAATCGACGACGGACCGTCGGGCACGTGCCGACGGTGGGGAAATGCGGGGCTACGGCCCGTTCTGTGGGGCAAAATCCAGTCGTCGCATGGCCCGGGTCGACGACGGACCACCGCATGTACCGAATCGACGACGGACCGCCGGGCACGTGCCGACGGTGGGGAAATGCGGGGCTACGGCCAGTGCGGTGGGGCAGAATCCCGCCATCGCATCGCCCGAATCGACGACGGACCGCCGTTCGCAAGCCCACGGTGGGCAAATGCGGGGCTACGGCCCATGCGGTGGGGCAAAATCCCTCCACAGCGTGGGCCAAACCCCCTTCTACGTTGCAAGGGGGTTGTCGCTAAAATTTTGCGAATAGATATCGACGTTCCCTATAAAACCGGTGGCTATCGCCACCGCCCCACGCTCCCGGGGTCAAATTCCACCGTCTTCTATGGTTTTCGGGCACTTTTTCTATGGTTTTTGTGCACTTTTGCATGTTCGGCATCGCGGGTGGGGAAATGCCCGGCTACGGTCCGTGCGGTGGGGCAAAATCCCACCGGCGCATGGCCCGGATCGACGACGGACCGCCGTCCGCGTGCCCACGGTGGGCAAATGCAGGGCTGCGGCCAGTGCGGTGGGGCAAAATCCCTCCGCAACACGGCCCGTATCGACGACGGACCGTCGCATTTACCGAATCGACGACGGACCGCCGTCCGCGTGCCGACGGAGGGGAAATGCGGGGCTACGGCCCGTGCGGTGGGGGAAAATCCCACTGGCGCATGGCCCGAATCGACGACGGACCGCCGTCCGCGTGCCCACTGTGGGCAAATGCGGGGCCACGGCCCGTGCGGTGGGGCAAAACCCCACCGCCGCATGGCCCGAATCGATGACGGACCACCGGTCACGTGCCGGTGGTGGGAAAATGCGGGCCCATGGCCCGTGCGGTGGGGCAAAATCCCTCCTCCGCATGTCCCGAATCGACAACGGACCGCCGGGCACGTGCTGACGGTGGGAAAATGCGGGGCTACGGCCCGTGCGATGTGGCAAAATCCCGCCGTCGCATCGCCCGAATCGACGACGGACGGCCGCATGTACCGAATCGACGACGGACCGGCGTCCGCGTGCTGACGGCGGGAAATGCGGGGCTACGGCCCGCGCGGTGGGGCAAAATCCCACCGGCGCATGGCCCGAATCGACGACGGACCGCCGTCCGCGTGTCGGCGGTGGGAAAATGCTGGGCCACGGCTTGTGCGGTGGGGAAAAATCCCTCCCCCGCATGGCCCGAAGCGACGACGGACCGCCGGGCACGTGGCTACGGTGGGGAAATGCGGGGCAACGGCTCGTGCGGCGGGGCAAAACCCCACCGCCGCATGGCCCGAATCGACGACGGACCGTCGCATTTACCGAATCGACGACGGACTGCCGTCCGCGTGCCGACGGAGGGGAAATGCGGGGCTACGGCCCGTGCGGTGGGGGAAAATCCCACCGGTGCATGGCCCGAATCGACGACGGACCGCCGTCCGCGTGCCCACGGTGGGCAAATGCGGGGCGACGGCCCGTGCCGTGGGGCAAAATTGTAGGATCCTGCCAAAACAGAGTTAGGATCGATAATATGAAGTTTAGACTTACGCTTGCGTATGCGGCACGGTAGTCTACGAACTTCGCCTTCGGATTCGCCACGACGGATCGAGTCTTCTCACGAACGGAGTAAGGCTACTAAATCCACAATCTAAATCTCTACTTTAGATTAAGAACTTGGATAAAGAAAGAGAGGAAGCATTTCGGCAGAGCTTCGCTAGGATGAAAATGCATGCAAGAATGCCATGCAAAAAGTGTAAGAAATGGCTTACCCTTGGGTCTTATTTATAGCCCCCAAGGTAGTTATTTTAGGGTAAGTTGTTCCTTTGGAACAACTTAATTAAGGTGTACCATGATACATGGCACATTATAAGCTTAAGTTGTACCATATGCATGGTACAACATAAGCTTAAGATATTCCCCTTTATTAGCCATATGTCGCATGCACTTATGCATATATAATGCGACTTTCCCACTCATCTAGTGATCCTCTCCGCAAGGGAACATATTCCCTTCGCGTACGAATTCGTGTACGCGACGTTCGAGGTACGTATTCCCTCGTACATCCCCTACAAGGGTGTACTAACGTCTTCCATATCCAACATCTCCCACTCACACTTGAGGGGATTGTAAGAGAACGTCTTTCTCTTAGTTCTTTCATCTATCATATCGAGAAATAGACCGTACGACCGTCATGCGCGTAGAGTCTGTTGTTGTGCACTTGTTAGAGATACACAACGACATCGAAAGTGTAAAGTTGAGTAGTTCAACGCATGCTTTACCCTAGATTATTTCTTCACATTTCTTATACTTTATATTCAACAATTGAATCCCATCTGGATTACAATTGGCTGGCCAGCTTTGAATCATTAAAGTCAAAATGCGAATATGAAATCAATCTTCCTCTTCTTGCGAACCTTCTGATCTTGACTTGATTCGCTTTTCTAACGTGCCCCGCCGAGCCGAATTATCATAGCCCATTAGCAACACGCTAAGATAGCGATCATCTCGTCAAATCTAAAGGAACCAATTGGAGTCCTTGAGGGTAAGAGTTAAGACCCGTATGGCCTTTGAGTCTCACATAATAGCAAACACTATTGCTACTAACTCAGTGGTCGAAATGCATACGTGGTATGAACACGTATTACAACATCACTCCTTTCCCAGGGAGAGTATGTCTTAATGATGTTGTACAGATGAAAGATCAGACACCACAGTGCCTATCTTTTGAGTCCCCTTACTACTCAGGAAATATTCCCGGACTCTCATCCTGCATAAGACAGATAGGATTAAAAAATCCAATGAGATCTTTATATCCTTGTGATATAGATCTCAGATCTTTTGTAAGCATCCATATGATGCAGATCTTTCATTCGACTATCTTGTTAAAGTCATGACTCTAAATCATTCGTCTAATGATTTTGACTTTAAACTAGTCTCATCTCTATCTTATCCATCTGATAAGATAAGGCGGTTGCTCATGTGAGAGAGCCAACCTTAATCTGTCCGACATACACACAATTCAGCTGAGATTTCAAAAATGTACACAAACATTTCTTAAGAAATTCATATGCAATGTTTGAAAAAGAACTTATTCTTTTATTAAATTTGATCTTTCTCAGACATGGGAATATATATTGGTACAACTCAGCTCTTACGCAATCCTTGGGATGATAAGTGTTTATAAAACACATTTCTGGGGATCGCTTTCATAAGCTGATCCTCTATCATCTTATGCGTAGATATGTACCTTATGTCTACCTTCTTGGTTTTATCATAGTCTTTTGCAAATCTGCAGTTCCTTTAAGATACTGCATTATCCTCTTAACCGCTTTCCAGTGTTCTTGCCCTGGGTTGGATTGGTAATGACTTACCATTCCAACGGCAAAACAGATGTCCGGTCTTGTATGCGTCATAGCGTACATAAGACTATCAACTGTACTGGAATATGGAACTTTTTCCATAATTTCCTTTTTCTTTTGGTTCTTTGGACATGATTTCAGATATAAATTATCGCATATGCTTATATGAGTATCAATTGGACTTGCAGTCCTACATATTAAACCGTTCTAGAACCTTCTTTATATAAGTCTCTTGTGAAAGAGAAAGAAGTTTCTTTGAACGATTCCTTGAAATCTTAATTCCAAGGATATATGTGGCTTCCCCATGTCTTTCATCTCAAAACTGATGAAAGTCAAGCCTTGATATCCATCACTAAGCCCTTGTCGTTTCTGGTTATTAAAATGTCATCTACATATAGAGACATAATAACATGCTTGCTTTTAATCCTCTTGATATATACGCAGTTATCTTCATCAAGCATGGAAAATCCATTTGATAAGACAACTTCTTGAAATCGTATATACCATTGCCTCGAGGATTATTTAAGACTATATATGGACTTACGAAGTTTACAAACCTTATGTCCGTTTCCTTCTTTTACAAACCCTGTTGGTTGTTCCATATAGATCTCCTCGTCCAATTCTCCATTGAGAAAGGCAGTCTTTACATCCATCTGATGTAATTTGAGGTATAAGCAAGCTACCATTGCCAGAATCAGGCGAATCGAGGTAAAACGCACAACAGGTGAGAAGGTCTCTTCGTAGTCTATCCCTTCCTGTTGCGTAAAACCTTTCGCGACAAGGCGAGCTTTATATCTATCTATAGAGCCATTAGCCTTATGCTTGATCTTGAGAACCCATTTGTTCCCAATTGCTCTATGTCCTCTGGGTAAGTTAACTAAGTCCCAGACTTGGTTAACTTTCATGGATTTCAATTCCTCCTTCATCTCTTCCATCCATTTGTCTTTTGCAGGGCATGATACGGCATATTTGAGATTCTTCAAGTCCTTGTTGACTCGAATTTAGATCAATTCTAATATCACTCCCACTTGAAATGTTGTTAGAATTGCTCCCACTTGGATCATTATTCCCGTATGGAATAGGATAATCGTCATTCGTATAATCCATTGGTGAAGGTTGAAAAGTATTTTCGTTTTCACCAAGAATTTCTCCCACTCGAATGAGGTAATCCTTTTTGATCATAAATCTCAAAATAGAGATAAGTCCTGACTTATCTCGCCCTGTCTTGGAAACTCGTTTTCCAAGAAAGTGACATCCCTCGACTCAAACTCAATTAGTCCACCATTGTCTTCTTGACTAATCAAAAACATAACCTTTGGAGTTTTCTGCGTATCGTATATAGATACATTTCCTTCCCCTTGGGCCAAGTTTGCCATACTTATGGGAGGAAATATGTGCGTTGAATGCACAAACTCAAGGTAAAAATGTTTAAGTCAGGAGACCTTTGGTTCCACAACTCATAAGGAGTGGAGCTAACTGATTTCGAGGGTACGCGGTTTAAAATGAAAGCGGCCGTCAATAATGCATCACCCCAAAAGTGATTGGCAAGTTAGCTTGCGCCATCATTGAACGGACCATTTCCATTAAAGTCCTATTTCTCCTTTCTGCAACACCGTTTTGTTGAGGAGTATAAGGCATAGTTACCTGATGTACTATGCCTTTTTCATCACAAAGTTCCTTAAAACTTGTTCATTGATATCACCACCCCTATCGGTTCGCAAGACCTTAATCTTGCGATCTAATTGATTCTCCACTAAACTCATATAGTTTTTAAAGCAGGTTTAGTGCTTTCACTTTTGTGGGATATCAAATAGATATGACCGAATCGGGTGAAATCATCAATAAAAGTGATGAAATAGGAATTTCCGCGTCTTGTCTTAACATTCATCGGACCACATATGTCCGAATGGATAAGCTGTAATGGAACCTTGGCCCTTGTGCCGGTTCCAAACGGCTTGCGACAAGATTTCCCCACAAGGCAATGTTCACAGGTCGACATTTCAACCTTTGAAACATTTGATAGAAGGCCACGTTTGGCAAATCTATCCATACGCGTTGGTCCAATATGACCAAGCCTTGTGTGCCAACAAATTATATTAGACTCATTAGTCAAAGAATTTGTCACAAGGAAATTTTCATTACATGAGGAATCATATATTGTACTTATTACAATAAATCCTTTGAAATACAAACCCAGTACCAATAAAGGAATTATTACAAAATAGGTCCATATTACAATCATGAAGGAACCAACTAAAAACAAGACCCATTAATTTGACCACAGTTTTAATATTCCTTTGAATATATGGAAATGAAGAGAACATCATGAAGTAGGAGAGTGCGGCCGTTGTCCAAGACCAGCTTGCGAGTCCCAACGCCTTTCACTTCAACACGTGTGTTGTTTCCTACATTGATCCACTTCATTCCTTGGGTTATCCGGTGATACTCCACGAAGGACCGTCTGTCCTTTGCTATGTGGTCGGTGGCACCTGAATCAATTATCCCAAAATGGATTAGATTCCACAAGAAATAGTGAACTAGAAACACATATGTAACTAGTATTACAAGTTACCTCACCACTTCCACTCGTACACGAACGAGCATAGTGACCGAGCTTGTTACACTTGAAGCACTTGATCCTTTTCAAGTCTTTCTTCTTGTGCCATTTCTTGTGCCCACCCTTATGTTTGGGTTCCTTGGTAGACTCAGGTTGCTTATTACGTTCATTAGAATACTTCGAACGATCATTACGTTTCTTTCCCCCGTGTGAGGAACTAGCAACCATGTGCACTTCTGCACTTGGCTTGGTAGCCGCAAGCCGCTCTTCCTCTAATTCGAGGTGCTTGGAAACATCGTTGAAGGTCTTGATGCTCTCATTATGAGTGAGATGCATCTTCATCTGATCCCACCCATTTGGTAGGGAACGTATGACTACTTGGATTTGTTGCTCATCAATGAGCACATGACCTGCGTCCTTTAACTCCGAGATAAGGTTCGCCATATGTCGCAGATGTTTCCCCATGGAATGATCTGGACATTTCTTATATGAATCGAACCTTATAGTTAAGGCGCGAAGTTTGGACACCGATGTGCCACCGAACTTCTCCTCTAGCTTGGACCATATGTCCATGGCTAGGTCATGTTCTCGGAAGATGCGCATTATGTCATCAGCCATACTGCTTACTAACGTAATGCGCGCTATCTTATTCTTCCGAGACCAAGTATCAAAAGCTTCCTTGTCTCGTCGATGTTGGGCCGTAGTGCCCAACTCGGGTTCAATCATAACGTTCTTTAGAGTTTCGAGCACTTCTTGCTCCTCTAGAACGTATTGTATCTTTATGGACCAAAGATTGTAATTATCGCCGTTGAGTTTTTCACCTTTGTTTAACTCAGCGACGATATTCTTTGAAGCGGAAGACATTTTACTTTTAAAATGCTGCAAAAGACACAAAACCGAAGGTTCGATCAAAACATTGCATAAAAATTCTTAAAATATATAACTCCCACTTGAAATGATAATAGAATATCCCATTTGGATAGTTCTAAAAATTCAAATCCCACTTGGAATTATATTATATTTGATAAGTTACTTTCGAAAAATATTGAAGATGTTGTTCTAGAATCGAAAAGGTCTCTATGATTCCAATCACCATCTAGAACAACCTTCAATATTCCCCCATCACTTATCAAACAATCGTACTCTTATAGTACTTCGCAGCGGAAAATCAATTTTGAAAAACA
>JAULAV010000074.1:774046-801307 GCA_030789695.1 Scilla litardierei | reverse complement strand
CCGTTAGTCCGACCGGTGTGCCTAGCCCCCATTTTAAGTCCTATTACTGACTTAGGCATAGGAGGGGCTAAGGGTTGGACCCCAACCCCGCCCTTCTGACGAGTTGCTCGTGCTGCAGGGAAGCTCTCCCCTTGGTCGACATCGACTTCAGTATCCAGCTATCCAATCTTCTTCCGCTGCATCCGGAGAGATTCGACCCCGTGATCACCCCCGGCGACAAGTCCAACCTCTTCACCCCACTAATCACTTGTTAAACAGCCCACCTAAACCCTCTTCTCAGCGTAACCACCGTGCCCTTGGTTCTCCACAATACAAATTCATTGTACGCGAGTTCCACCTCGTAACAATTGGCGCCGTCTGTGGGAACGAAGGGTCACACCCATGTTAGACTCCATGCCGATCTCTCGGAACCCTGACCACGGCAAGGATCCCGTGGGTCAGGAGCCGCTTTCTCTACTAATCACCCTGGCGCCCGACCCCCTTCTGGGGATGGGCACCGAGACTGAACATACTTCGGCCCATGCCGTCCTGAAGAGCTTCGAGGCCTTCACTCAGGCCAGGGGAGGCTATCCGGTGGCGATGGCGGAGCCTCAACCCGGCCCCTCGGAGCCCCAGAACGTGAGGCGGAATCTCCACCCTCAGTTTGAGGAGGAGGGGGAGAATAAGGGACTCGCCGAGGAGGTCGCGGCCCAGCAGAAGCTCCTGGAGGAGGAGATGGAAGTTGCGCGGCGGTGGAGGCGCCTGGGGAGGCGGCCGCCGTGCAAAGGAGTTTGGACGAAGCGGCTGAGACCGCCCGAAGGGCCCACCAGGACGAAGAGGCCGCCCGCCACCAGCTCCGCCTCATCCTCACGGAGCGCGAGAGGCTAAGGAGGGAGAACGAGAGCAACCGAGAAATCCTGGAAGTGACGGCGACGGGTCGACGTCTCGGGGACGGGCGGGGCCCGTTGTTGGCCAGGTCCCAACCCGGAGGAGGCGGCCCCTATCGCCTGCACCACCCCTCCGATTGCTTGCGCGAGGAAGCCGTTCGTCGGCAATTGCGCTTCCTCACCGCCGAGCGCGAAAGGCTTCTGCGGGAGAATCAGGAGCGGATGGAGGCCTGATGGGAGCTGGCCGGGAGGCGATGGTGCTGGGAGAACCGCAGCCCGCAGCCCGTCGAGTCCTCGACCCGGGGAAGGAGCCCCGCCAGGCGATCATCGGGCTACTCCCCGGGGCCGGAGGACCGTCGGCTGCCGAGACGCGACCGAAGCCAGACCCCCGAATGGCGGAGAGGGGATGCGCCCGATCGCCCTACCTATCCGGAGGAGGCCACGCCGCTTGCACGGTGGATTACGTCTGCTCCGAGGCCCGTAAGGTTCAAACCCCCCCACTTGTCCACATACAACGGAAGAGGCGACCCCCTCACTCACGTGCAGCAGTACCGGGGAGCAATGGAGGCGCATGATGTGGATGAGGCGTTCCTATGCCGGCATTTCTCCCAAAGCCTGAGGGACACCGCGTTGGACTGGTATTTCGGCTTACCCGCGAGGTCCGTTGGGAGCTTTGGCGAGCTATCCCACAAGTTCTGCCAAGAGTTCCGGGCCGGACGGACGAAAAAGAAGCCCTTAGACTATCTCAGCACGATAGTCCAAGGAGAGGGAGAGACAACGGGCAGGTACCTCCGCCGCTTTCAGGATGAGAGACGGGCGATGGTGACATGCGGCGATGAGGTGCTTATGCTGGCCTTCAAAACGGGGTTGCGGACTCGGAGCCTCCACAAATCCTTGCTCCGGGATCCGCCGACCGACTATGAGGCTTTGGTTGCTATGGCGGAGAGGCATGCGCTGGCCGAAGAGACTCTCGGCACGAAGGCCCTATTCACCCCGCCGAAGCCGCTCCAAGGCGAGCCCCTGTCTCCCCCTCGGCCGAGGCAAGAAGAGGGGCGCCGAGGTCGCGACCGGTTGACCCAACCAAGGCGCGAACCGGTGTTGCAACGCCCTCAAGACCGTCCTGGCCCGGCGCACGAGATCGCCCCGGCCCAAGGCGAAGCCCGAGCCCCCCCCCCAAGACAGGAAGGCCCCCAGCGGGCGCACTACACGCGGCTCAACGCCCCCATGATGGAAGTTCTGGCCGCGGCGACGAGGGCCGGATTACTGCCGGAGCCTCCCCAGGAGATGAGGACGGATCCGGCGAAGCGGGATCTCTGGAGGTTTTGCCGATATCACCGTGACCACGGTCACGACACCGACCGTTGTTACACTCTTAAGAGAGAGATCGAGCGGCTGATCCAGGCGGGCCACTTGGGAAACTTCGTGGCGGACAGGCGGGCAGCAGAAGGAGAGAGAGCCCCCCCGGAGGGGCGGGGGCCAGAACCGCCGGCGGACCGCGATCGGGGGGAGCCACGCCCCCCCGTGGCGATCATGTGCATTGAGATGATAAGCGGGGGGCCGTCCCCAGTGGGGACGTCGCCCACGGTCTCAGAAGGCGGTGCCCGACAGGTGATGGTGGCGGGCGCCGGCCGTCGGACGAAGCGGAGAAGGACACACCGACCCCCTATCACCTTTACCAAGGGAGACCAGCAGGAGGTGGGGAGCCAGAGCGATGACGCCCTCGCCGTCGAAGCTCGGATCGGGGCGGTTGTCGTCGCCCGGCTCCTGATTGACACCGGTAGCTCCTGGGACATCATGTTCCTGTCAACAGTCGAGAGAATGGGGTGGGGGCGTACGGACTTGGAGCCCTGCACGGGCCCCATTATCGGCTTCACCGGCCATACGATCCCCATAGTGGGGACGATCACCCTGCCGATGACTCTGGGGGAGGAACCAAGGGTCGTCACCAGGGGGACGCGTTTCGTCATCGTCGACGTCGCATTGGCGTATAATGGAATCATAGGGCGTCCACACATGACGGCCATCGAGGCGCTCCCCAGCCTGCGACACCAGATGATGAAGTTTCGGACCCCGTAGGGGGTGGGACTGGTGCGAGGAGACCAGGAGGTGCCTGGGGGCCGCGACGGAAGGCCAGCCCGGCATCGGAGCCCGAGGCGGGCCCTGACGGTTCTCATTCCCGACGAAAGGGAGGACTTCTGCAACCAGCGGCCGACCTCGGCCGAGGAGGTCGAGGAGGTTCCCGTAGCCGCGGATGAAGAGAGAACCATCTCCATTGGGACAAAACTCCCGGCCGCCCTGAGGGCGACCCTCGTCGACTTGCTCCGGGAAAATGCGAACATATTCGCATGGTCGCCCGCTGACATGCCGGGGGTTGACCGGACGGTGATCTCCCAGAGGTTAAATGCGGACCCAGAAGCCCGACCTGTCCGACAGAAGAAGAGAAGTGCGGGGGGCGAAAAAGAAGAGGGCGGCCGAGGAAGAAGTAGAGCGGCTCCTCGAAGCCAAATTTGTTCGACCGGTGGATTACCCGGACTGGCTCGCCAACGTCGTTTTGGTGAAGAAGCCCAGTGGAAAGTGGCGCATGTGCGTCGACTTCACCGACCTAAACAAAGTATGCCCAAAGGACAGCTTCCCCTACCCAGAATCGACCACTTGGTGGACCAGGTGTCAGGCTACGAGTTGTTAAGCTTTATGGACGCCTTCTCGGGATACAACCAGATACCGATGGTGGAGGAGGACGAGGAAAAGACGTCTTTTATCACCGATAAGGGCACCTTCTGTTACACCAAGATGCCCTTTGGACTGAAGAACGCCGGGGCGACCTATCAGCGGATGGTAGACCGAATATTCGGCCCTCAGGTGGGGCGAAACTTGGAGGTCTACATCGACGACATGCTGGTGAAGAGTAGAAGGGCCCCCGACCACCTCGCCGACTTGCAGGAAACTTTCCAAAGGGTCCGCCGGTACAACCTAAGGCTAAACCCCGCGAAGTGTATCTTTGGCGTGCAGTCGGGAAAATTCCTGGGCTTCATGATAACGAAGCAGGGGATCGAGGTGAACCCCGACAAGGTGACGGCCCTCGTCGGTATGACGGAACCCCGGACGATCCGGGACTTGCAGCGACTGAACGGCCGGATCGCTGCTCTGGGGCGATTCCTGTCGAAATCTGCGGAGAAGTCGCTCCCCTTCTTCAGGGTCTTGCGCACAGCTTTTGGCGAAGCTAAGGACAAAAGGAAGGTGATCCAGTGGGACGACGACTGTGCGCGGGCATTCGCGGAGCTGAGGGCGTACCTACAGAGCCCACCGCTCCTCGCACGGCCGGAGGAAGGCGAGCCCCTAGGGTTGTACTTGGCGACCAACGAGGAGGCCGTTAGCTCCGTCCTAATCAAGGAGGAAGGGGGGTGCAGCGCCCTGTTTACTATGCCAGCTGGATCCTCAGGGAGGCGGAGACTCGTTACAGCCCTATCGAGAGAGCAGCCTACTGCCTAATCACCACAGCCCGAAAGCTCCGACCATACTTCCAAGCCCATCCCATAACCGTCCACACCGACATGCCCCTCGAAAAGAACCTGAAAAGATTGGAGCAGTCGGGGAGGATGCTTAACTGGAGTGTCGAGCTCAGCGAGTTCGACATAACGTACAAAGCCCGGACGGCGATCAAAGGCCAGGCGCTGGCCGACTTCGTGGTGGAATGCACCGCGGGAGACCCGCCGGGGGACCGGGCAGAGCTCCCATCGGCGACTGCGTCCCCGCGGGGGACCGAGGTGGGCGAACCCTCGGCGCCCTCCCAGATGAACGTGGGCGAATTGTGGACCATCCACGTCGACGGCTCCGCGACGGGATCCGGGACAGGGGCGGGTATCGTCATTCAGACCCCTGACGGATGCTCGTTGGAATACGCCCTACGCTTCAACTTCCCGACAACCAACAATGTCACGGAGTACGAGGCCGTGGTTAACGGGTTGAAACTCGCTAGGGCGGTGGGGGCGACGAACGTGTTGCTCCTAAGTGACTCCCGGCTCGTCATCCAACAGATCCTGGGGAGCTTCGAGGCCCGAGAAGAAACAATGAAGCGGTACCTTAGGCGCATCCAGATTGAACTCCGCAAGTTCAAGAAAGCGGACGTCCGGCACCTGCCCCGCTCCAACAACCTCCGGGCGGACGCCCTATCTAAGCTGGCTTCCTCCTCGGCGGCCGAAATCGGGAAGGCCATCTACGTCGAAAGCCTATTGACGCCAACCATTGACGAAGGAGAACTGATGTGCGTAGGCGCGGTGACGTCATGGATGACCCCCATCATGAAGTACTTGGAGACGGGGGAACTGCCCGAGGAGCGGTTGCTGGCTAAACAGGTGGAGAGGCGGGCCCTGTCATTCGTGCTCCTCGACGGAGTGATGTACCGCCGCCGCCGCGCCAATTTCGACGTCCTGCCCTACCTAAAATGCTTGGGCCCGGAGCAGGCTAAGCAAGTCATCCGCGAGGTACACGAAGGCTTCTGCGGAAACCACCATGGCGGGCGCACCATCGCCCACAAAATAATGCGCCAGGGGTATTACTGGCCGACAATGATCCGGGACGCAGTACAGTACGTCAAGAGGTGCGAGGCGTGCCAGAAGTTCGGCCGACGGACGACTGCACCTCCGGCCAACCTGATGCCCATCGTGAGCCCGGTCCCCTTCGCCAAATGGGGACTCGATATCCTTGGGCCTTTCCCAAAGGCCTCCGGAGGAAGGAAATATCTAGTCTTCGCCGTGGACTACTTCACAAAGTGGGTAGAAGCGGAGCCGCTGGCACGAATCGCGTGGACGGACATGAAGGGCTTCATCTGGCAATCCGTTATATGCCGCTTCGGGATTCCCCGCTCAATAGTCACGGATAACGGAAAGCAGTTCGATTGCGAAGGCTTCCGCGACTTCTGCTCGGGCTGGGGGATCAAACTCCAGTTCGCGTCAGTCGCCCACCCACAGTGCAACGGAATGGCAGAGGCCGCGAATAAATGTATCTTGAACCCAATGAAGAAAAAGGTGGACGCCGCCCTGGGGGCATGGGTCGACGAGCTGTCGGGAATCCTATGGTCCTATCGTACCACCCACAAGGCCTCGACCGGAGAGAGTTGTTGAATATTGGACTCCCCGGATTTGGTTTTGGATGATGAGCAAACATAAATAATTCATGAACTAACAATTTGTGAGCACAGTATTGGAGATCGTCACCAATTTCACAAGAACAATCAAAGCGACATCTCAAGACTTCTCAAAGATCGTATTCATTGCCTAAAGCTTCGTTGAAGCTCTTGGACCGTTTTGGAAGTCATGAAGAATTGATCGAAGGTCTCGAAGACCGTTCATTAAGGTTTTATTTATAGTATTTTAGCTTCGATCTATAGAATGTTAAGCCTTGAGTATATCTTACGATTCTATCTTCATAACGCTCATATCGTAGCTCTAGGATCTTAGTACAAGTCCACTCTAACTTCCTCGAAGCATCGCGCTTCGATTCGGACTTGTTTGTGCATGTTAGTTGGTACAAGAAGAAGTACTGACCGACTAGATGGTGATCTAGTCGGTCAGCAGAGCTTCTTGGACCGACTAGTTTGAGTTAATCTTTTCTTGTTCAATACTGTTTACAGTTAGTCGGTCTACGTTGACTCACCGACCGACTAGTTTGTGAACTAGTCGGTCAGTGATGCTTCTTTGACCGACTAGTTGTGATTTACTGTACATGCCAAATTTCTCCTAAGCTACTGTTTATCGTTAGTCGGTCTAAGAACGTTTGGTGACCGACTAGTTGATAATCTAGTCGGTCAACTTTTGTTCTTGGACCGACTAAGTCAATTTGTATTCAGACTATTTGTTTTTGCCTCTTAGTCGGTCTACGTTCACTGACTGACCGACTAGTTGTGAAACTAGTCGGTCAGAAAGTCTTCTTGGACCGACTAGATTTCTAGGTCTGAATTTCTATCTCTTCTCAGTTCTTCACTTAGTCGGTCCATGTTGTTTGACTGACCGACTAGTTGATGAACTAGTCGGTCAGTGGTTGTTCTTTGACCGACTAGTTGCCTCAGATTTCTATCCGTTGGGAATTGACCTAACTTGTTTTTATGGGACCATATAAATACGAACCTAGGTCATTTCTCTCTAGGTTAGAGCTGCCATTAATAGATTCATTGAGATTGAAAGAGATAGCCATTCTCACTCATTTCTAAAGCTCTCTCTTCCTCACAAGAAATCCATTCTCTCACATTCTAGATCTTGAATCCATCTTGAGAGAAGTTTGTTCTTGGTGAGCCCTTCAAGCTCTAGCTTGATTCAAGTCTCCAAATCACTCCTAGGCACCCATTGCTGGTCATTTCTTTGGTGCTAGGTCTTGGTGACTTCATCTTCCTCAAATCCCTCCTTGCACATATTTGGTAAGAAAACTCAAGGTATAGGATTTTGTGGTAAGATTGTTTATATTGCTTATTGATTCTCTCGGTTGTGAGAGAAGGTTGTGATCCCGGGTTGTGGGATTCACTATTGCCATTGCATGTATGATTTGATTTTGTAAAGGTTTTTCACAAGATATCATAGTGGAAATCTTGGGTTAGGGTTTCTAACCTAAGTATCCGGAGGGGATCCGGGTGGTTGGGACGTAGGATCACCGGGAACAAGTCGGAGAGACTTGGGTGGATCCGAACCCAGTAACATCTTTTGTTAGCATTGTTAATTTTGTTGTTGTCATTCAATTTAAGCTTCCGCAAATTGATTTGGTAGTTGTTTGCACTATAATTAGGAATTATACTCCTTGTTATTTTTAAAGTACTATTCACCCCCCCTTAGTACTTGTGCAGTAGCTTATAAGGCATTACATTTGGTATCAAAGCCAGATACTGAGCTATGTCTGCCAACGACAACAAGACCGTGCGTCCACCTTCCGACTATGGCACCTTCAAGAACCGTGAAGGAGCGTCTTCGGTGATGGAAGGACATTCCTCTACGAGGCCTCCATTCTTCAACGGTACCAACTACGGGTACTGGAAATGCCGGATGGAAACCTTCCTCCGGAGTGCATCTCTATGGAGGACCACAATGAAGGAATACATCGAGCCCGAAGAAGAAGACTTTGAGAAATGGACTACCGCGGAGATCGCCGCGGAGGTAAACAATGCCAAGGCAATGAACGCCTTGTAATGCGCATTGGAGCCCGAGGACTTCAATAAGATATGCACATGTAAGAGTGCATATCAAATTTGGAACTCCCTCCTCATTCTACATGAAGGGACGAGTAGGGTAAGAGATTCTAAACTCGTAGTTGTAAACAAAGATTACGAAATGTTTCATATGCAACAGGGCGAGAAGATGAAGGAATATTACGCTCGCTTCGTTGACATAATAAACGAGTTAGAGGCTCTCGGCAAATCCTACACCCAAAAGGAGAAGTGCTCAAAGCTTATCGAAGGACTTCCTTCTTCTTGGGAGAAACGTACCTTCGCCATCGAGGAAGGTAATGACATGAATAAGTATACCGTAGTTCAATTGATGGGTACTTTGATGTCATACGAGGTACGCAAAGATAGAAAGGTGAAGTTACAAGAAAAGATGAAGTCCTATTTGAACCAAGACGTGCCTAAGAAAAAGGCGATTGCATTCAAAGCGGCTTCATCCACCTTTACCGATGATGAGGACTCGGAAGAAGAAATGGACATGGAATCCATTGCACTCATGGCAAAGAAGTTCAATCGCTTCTTCCGAAAGGGTAACTTCAAACAAAAATCTAAATTTACTTCTACTAATGCCTCTCCACCTTTGTGCTTTAAATGCAATAAGCCAGGACACATCAAAGCGGATTGTCCTCAAAACAAGCAAAAGGAGAAGTGGAAGGCGCCGAAGTTCGACAAGTCCAAGAAGTACAAAAAGGGGTACAAAAAGGGACTTGTCGGAGCAACATTCACCGACTCCGAGGATTCCTCAAGCGGAGAGTCGGACGATGAGAAAGTGGAGCAAGCGCACATGTGCTTCATGGCAAGAGAGGAGCATGATCAAGGATCTTCCTCCTCCGATGATAGCGACGACGAAGGCGATGAGGTAATTATGGATGATCTTAGGGATGCTAACTCTCATTTATGGTCTAAATACACTAAATTAGTAAATAGATATACTAAAGTAAAAGATGACCTAGCTAGCATTCAAACCTCGCCTAAGACTATCATCACCAACAACGACACCGTTGTTGAAGAGTTAAGAAATGAGATTGTTAATCTCAAATCTAAACTTGAACATGTTAGCATTGATGATCCGGAAGAACATAGGATAGCGGATTTAACTTCTCAAAACTCGACTTTGAGTATTGAGAACGAGAAACTTAAATCTCGTGTTTATGTGCTCACATCGCAAGTATCCAACTTGGATACTTCTATGCGTTCTCTCAAAGAGAAATATGAGAACACATTAGGCCGAATTAATAAATTCAATAAGGGTAAGGACCATTTGGATAAAATCCTAAGTGACTTACTTCCGGCCAATCACCACATTGGTTTGGGGTATACGATGGGATGTCCATCCAAAGCGGCCACTACTTTTGTTAGGCCAACTTCCGGTGACTCTACGAGTGGTAGCAAACACTCTATTGGTAGTTCTTCTACCAATGGTGCTTCCACCTCGTCCACACCCTCTTTCGGAAAGAAACCCACTTTGGGTGGACCTCCAAAGAAGGGGAATGCTTATATGTACACCAATACCATGCCACGTAGGAACACACGTCCTACTCCACCGTCTCACACATATGATGATTTTTATGCAACACATTCTCGGGCACGTGCACACCATGTGAGACACCCTCACGCACGTGTTCCCACACATGCATATGTTCACCCACCTCATCATATGAATAATTCTCGTCATGCACCATTCCATCATGTTCAGTATGCCTATCCACAACATGCATCACGTAGAAATCAACGTCGCATGCATGCACCCAATAGGATGAGGGCTCCCAAGATTTTCACTATTTGGAGCCCAAAGGACACAAGCATGGATGAAAAACAAGTATATATGAATGCTTATTTTTCGGATGTTGTGCATAGTAGAAATTATGTGGGGAAGTCTAAGTCCAATTGGACTTGGCTTCCAAAGGTCTAACCTTTGAGGACCCAATGACCTTGGGTACCATGATATGAAATTTTCTATCTTTAGGTACTCAAGGAAAAGAAAAAGAAAAGGAGCAACAAATTTAAATTTAGCTCCAAAGGGAATTGGATACTCGATAGCGGGTGTTCAAAACACATGACGGGTGACGCTCAATTGCTCTCCGGAGTAGTTCCCATTGCAAATGGAAACAGCGTCGTATTTGGAGGCAACGAGAGCGGAACCATCGTCGGTGTTGGTAAAGTGGGTAACTCGTCTAAACCCTTAATTAGTGATGTTTATCTAGTTAATGGTTTAAATCATAATCTTATTTCAATAAGCCAACTTTGTGACAAAAGTTACAAAGTTAGCTTTACGAAAGGATTGTGTCATATTTCAAATGATAATAATAAGTTATTATTTTCCGGCACACGTCATAAAGATATTTATATTTTGGATCTTCCTAAGTCATATGAACAATGTCTCGTTGCCAACACAAGTGAACAACACTTATGGCATCGACGCTTTGGACATGTGAACTTTGGAACACTTTATAAGCTTTCAAAATTAAATTCCATTAAAGGTTTTCCGAAGCTCGTTTTTGAAAAGAAAAGTTTTTGTGATTCTTGTCAACGTGGCAAGCTTCCTAAATCTTCATTTAAACCTAAGAAAAGCATTTCTACGAAACGGCCACTAGAGCTATTACATCTAGATTTATTTGGGCCAACTAGAGTTGCTTCCTTAGGAAATGCAAGATATGGACTTGTCATCGTCGATGATTATTCTAGATTTACATGGGTATTTTTCTTATGTAATAAAAATGAAGCTTTTGAAAACTTCACAATATTTGTGAAGAAAGTACAAAATCTCATCGGAACCACCATTGTCACTATTCGTAGTGATCATGGGGGTGAATTTGAGAATGAGTCTTTCTCAAATTTTTGTGATGATCTTGGAATTACTCACACGTTTTCTTTCCCTCGCGCACCTCCTCAAAATGGTGTTGTTGAGAGGAAGAATAGAACGCTTGTGGAGTGTGCTCGCACTATGCTCGAAGATAGTCAACTTGGTTATCAATTTTGGGCGGAAGCGGTACACACCGCTTGTTATGTGTTTAATAGAATACTTTTGAGGCCCGGCACCAAACAAACTTGTTATGAATTGTTGTTTGGTAGATTGCCTCAAGTTAAACATTTTCGTGTTTTCGGCGCAAAATGTTTTATTAAAAACACATATGATAATTTGGACAAGTTTGATCCGAGATAGGATGAGGGGATATTTGTTGGGTATTCCTCACGTAGCAAAGCATACCGGATATACAACAAAAGATCCTCTACGATCGAGGAATCACTTCATGTCTCTTTTAATGAGAATTTTACTACTCCTAGAATTTCAAATGATGATGACTCTATGGATGTTTTATGTGATTCGTTTGAAAATTCTAAGTCTATTGATTCAATTGATTCTATTGATACTAACCCGACTAATGAAGTTGTTGAGAATGTGCCTAGTGATCAAGGTATTCCCAAGCAGCTTCATACCATTCGCGATCATCCCCATGAGCAAGTCATTGGCAATATTCATGATAGTGTCAAGACGAGATCGCAAGTCCACCACTTCGCGAATTGTGCCTTTGCCTCATCGATAGAGCCAAAGAATATAGTTGAAGCGTGTAAAGATAGTGCTTGGATACTTGCCATGGAGGAGGAACTCATTCAATTCGAGAGGAATGAGGTATGGGAGCTTGTTCCTTTGCCATCAAAGAACCACACCGTCATAGGGACAAAGTGGATCTTCAAGAACAAAACCGACGAAAATCAAGTCGTCGTCCGGAACAAAGCTCGGTTAGTAGCTCAAGGCTATCGCCAAGAGGAAGGTATCGATTTCGAAGAATCCTTCGCTCCGGTAGCTAGATTAGAATCAATTAGATTATTATTGTCTTATGCATGCCATAAAAATTTTAAATTATTTCAAATGGATGTTAAAAGTGCATTTTTGAACGGAGATGTTGTTGAGGAAGTTTACGTTTCTCAACCTCCGGGCTTCATAAATGAAAAATTTTCAAATCATGTTTTTAAACTAAAGAAAGCTCTTTATGGTTTGAGACAAGCTCCTCGAGCTTGGTATGATCGCCTAAAGAATTTTCTTTTGGATTTGAATTTTAAAATGGGCGAAGCCGATTCTACACTTTTTGTTAAGCATGCGAATAATGATATTTTATTAGTTCAAATTTATGTTGATGATATCATTTTCGGTGCTACTAACTTCACTCTTTGCGAAGAGTTTTCTAATGTTATGAAGGAACAATTTGAGATGAGCCACATGGGCGAACTCAAATATTTCTTAGGTCTCCAAATTCGCCAATTGAACGATGCAATCTTCATCCACCAAACGAAATACACGGTGGAGTTGCTAAAGCGATTTGGAATGGAGAATGCCTCCGGGAAAAAGACTCCTATGAGCACTACAACGCATCTTGATAAAGATACGGGCGGAAAAGATGTAGACATTCGTCTATATCGAGGTATGATAGGTAGTTTACTTTATTTTACCACAAGTAGGCCCGATATTATGTTTGCCGTTTGTATTTGTGCTCGTTATCAGTCTCAACCTAAGGATTCTCACTTAGTAGCGGTTAAACGTATTTTTCGCTATCTAAGTTACACTTTAGATTTTGGATTACTTTATCCGAAATCTAGCACATATAAGTTAGTCTCATATAGTGACGCTGATTATGCAGGATGCAAATCCGACAGGAAGAGTACTAGTGGCACTTGCCATTTTCTAGGAAATTCCCTTGTCTCTTGGTTTTCCAAGAAGCAAAATTCGGTATCACTTTCAACCACCGAGGCGGAATACATTGCCGCCGGTGCCGCTTGTGCCCAGGTTCTTTGGATGAGACACACACTGAAGGATTTTGGTATTCATTGTGATACTAGCCCTATCATGGTGGATAACCAAAGTGCTATTTGTCTTTCAAAGAATCCGGTGCACCATTCCCGATCTAAACACATAGATGTCCGACACCATTTTTTAGATGATCATGTTGCTAAAAAGGACATCATATTAGTGTACGTTGAAACCCAAAAGCAAATCGCCGATATTTTCACGAAACCCCTAAAGGAGGACTCCTTTGTGCGGTTGCGTCGAGAATTGGGGATTATGGGTGAATCCGAGATATAGGATTCATATCTCATTCAATTATCTTGCATGCTATTATATTTCGCGATATTTCGTTCATGCTAGATTTATTGAATTTTTGGGGATTTTATGTGATATGTTTGAATTTTTGCTCGAATTCTTATTTGAATGTCGTATTTAAGATTTCGACGTTTAATGGGGTAGTTTAGATGACTTAAGAGAGGGTTAAGATGTTTCATCCAAGTGTTTTTATGAAGAGAACTCATTTATCAACTTTTGGACTCTTCTAGTCGGTTTCAGTTCATCAGCCAACCGACTAGATGCTCATCTAGTCGGTCAGCTAGTGAACTCAGACCGACTAGTTCAAGCTTTAACTTTCCTCTGTCTTTGACTTCTTTTAGTCGGTCACAGTTCTCTTACCGACCGACTAGATTGAAAACTAGTCGGTCAGTGACTATACTGCGACCGACTAACTCTAGCCCTAGAATTTTCTGTTTGCCTCTGTTTCGACTTAGTCGGTTTAAGCTCATTGACCGACCGACTAGATCGTAATCTAGTCGGTCAGTGCTTGAACTGTGACCGACTAAGTGCTCTAGGGCAGTCGCGTCTTTTCGCATTCCCGACCGACTTAATCTAATCTATCCGACTATTTCTCTTTCCAGTCGGTTTGTTTTCACTCTCCAGCTCGAAAACCCCAAAACCCGATCGAGACCCTTCGTCTTCCCGTCGTTTTTCGGCGACTTTTCCGGCCATCTCCGCCGCCCGTCGCCGTCGACCACTCCCCTAGGTATCTCCCTCCTTCCTAGATCTCATTTTGCATCCCTAGGGTTAGTTCTACATCGTGTTTTCACTTCTAGGGTTCTAAGGTTTCGGATTCTCTATCTTAGGGCTTGTGTTGTATGTTCTAGGGTTTAAGCTTAGGGTGTTTGATCCTATCCCGTCGATTTATTGTACTCGTTGTGCCGCGATCATGGCACGAACGAGACTCCCGATTACCTCTTCTGGGGCATCCCCCATGACCGTAGAGGCCGCGACCGTTTCGACCCCTCCTAAGCGTAGGGCCAAGACCACTCGACCCCCCTCTTCGTCTTCAACTCCGTTGAAGAGGAAGAGGGCGTCCAATCCTAAACCTACCGGCCAATCTTCCAAGTCTAAACCTAAGCCCAAGAAATTCCGTGCACCCACTCCTCCCGGTGAGCGTTCATTTAGTGATTCCGAGGATGATTCCGATGAAGAATACACTCCTGAACATCCCGAGAAGGCACCTACTCCACCCCCTCCTCCACCTCCTCCTAAGCCCCGTAAGGCTAATGGTAAAGCTCCTATGCCAGTCGGCGGTGTCGATATATCGTTGTGCCGCGACGACCCTCAGTGTCTCGCAGCGTACAACCGTATAGAGCACTGCCCACTGCTGTTGGAGCATTACGTTCAGTTTTCTGATTTTCTTGACCTTGCAGATCTTCTCTCCTATAGTGGCCTATTGGACTACCTTCGATTCGATCCTAAGGCGAACCCTAGACCCTATCCTCGCCTGGTCAAATTATTCTATGCCAATCGTGTCCGGGGCCTGTACGGTGAGTCTCACTCCATCGAGACTTCTGTTTTGGGGACTCCTATAGTCCTCACGGCAGAAATCTTGGGGGAGTTGATAGGTTGCTCGTCGTGTGGCCTCCTCCCGTCTGACATCTCTGTCGACGATATCTCCTCCCTCGATCAGCGGACCCTAGGCAAAATCTTCCAGGTTATCCCCCCTGCCTTCATAGGAGTCCCTTCGAAATCATTCAAGCCGAATGCTTGGGTGATTAACCTGATCTTGAAATCCTGCCTTCTTCTCAAGTATGGATCTTCTTCACTTCCATCTCAGCCGTTTCTGAAATTGATTTACGCTCTGTTTATGGGTAGCGAGATTAATTGGGCTCGCATTATACTCGATAAGATGGATTCTTTCGAGTGTATTCGCAAGACCACTAAATCTGCACATATCCCATACCCTTGTCTTCTGACCTTGGTTTTTCGTCGATTCGGTGTCCCCTTGCCCCCTGATGATGAGCGTCCCCTTGGTCCTCCTCTGAACGCGACGGCCGTTAAGAAATCTCTTGCGGCACTCCGTCACGTGCAGCGGTCGACACCTTCTGCATCTCAGGCCACCCCTTCAGCTGCTTCAGTCCCTCCTCCTACCACCACACTTGATGATGTCGTTCTGTTACTTCGTCGGCACGAGTCGCGTTTGGCTCGTACCGAAGAGGTCGTCTGCCGTATGGCTAGTTTGATGGGCGTTCAGCTTCCTCCCTCCGTTTATGAGGATGAGGAGATGGACGATGAGGATATTAATGAGCTGGTCACCTCCTTGGCTCGTGGCGATGAGGCCACGGCCACGGCTGCTGCTGTTGCTACCACATCTGCTCCTGATGCTGGCACCTCTTCCGGTGCTCCTGAGACTTCTGCACCAGTGGATCAGCCTTCTGATGCTGCTGCTGCTCCTTCTGACGACCCTGCTCCTGTTTTGCCTGCTGTTGTTCCTGTTGAGACCCCAGCCGTTGAGCCAGTCGTCGATGTCTCCACCCCTGCCCCGACGATCCCGTCTGTTGACACGCCTCTCCTCCCTGCAGAGCCTGAGTCCACTCCTTCGACTGGACCCACGGAGACTGCAGATCCAGCCACTTCCTCGTGACCGTCTGTTTCGAGGCCTCTCCTATGATCTTTGGATGATGCATCTTATTGAGAGTATTTTGGGTTGTGATGGAGTGTTGGGATTGTTTTGATGTATTTTGGTTATATGGATGTCGGTGATGTATTTTGATGTTTTTGGGTGTTGATGATGATGTATTGATGTATGATGTATTTTCTATTTTGATGTTGATATACATGGTCTGTTGCATTTGATATGATGTAGTCGATATCTTTTTGGATGTACTCATGATGTTTTTATATATATATACATCGATGTTCTCTTGGTTTTACTTCGTCGTGCACATTTAATTTTCATTCATTGTCTATGATATGTGAAATCGTCGCTCGTCGCTTAAAAACTTGGTTAAATAGATTATATTTCTATGATTGTATAGAATTGTTTTCCATGCAAAAATTTAACCAAGAATATTGAATATTGGAGAGTATGTTTCTTTATTCAATAAATGAATAAATATTTGGTATTTTTGATGATTTTAATTATCGCTTTTTGATAATGGACAATTTGGCACACCTTGATTTGATTTCATCACTTTTCCCTTGGTGTTAATTAGGTCCATCGTCAATATATAATACTCCCGATGTTGGATTTTCCATTTCCTAGTTGTTGTCGTTGTATGCCCCCCATTTTTGGGATAATGCCAAAGGGGGAGAGATAATGATAATAAATAGGTCAAATGAAAATTTAACTCAATTTCCAAGAATCTAATTTGATGTGTTAGATTCAGGGGGAGTTAAGATATATATAAGGATTTTCAAAATCCGATATTTCAAAAATCGATTCTCGTTATATATCTTACTCGTCTCATTGATGCAATTTATATATATTCATTTTGGAATTAACGTGTCATCAATGCAGGGGGAGTAAGTATTTTACATTTGAATCATTATTTTTTATTATTATTTATGTTGGTTTGTCATCACCAAAAAGGGGGAGAATGTTGAATATTGGACTCCCCGGATTTGGTTTTGGATGATGAGCAAACATAAATAATTCATGAACTAACAATTTGTGAGCGCAGTATTGGAGATCGTCGCCAATTTCACGAGAAAAATCAAAGCGACATCTCAAGACTTCTCAAAGATCGTATTCATTGCCTAAAGCTTCATTGAAGCTCTTGGACCGTTTTGGAAGTCATGAAGAATTGATCGAAGCTCTCGAAGACCGTTCATTAAGGTTTTATTTATAGTCTTTTAGCTTCGATCTATAGAATGTTAAGCCTTGAGTATATCTTACGATTCTATCTTCATAACGCTCATATCGTAGCTCTAGGATCTTAGTACAAGTCCACTCTAACTTCCTCGAAGCATCACGCTTCGATTCGGACTTGTTTGTGCATGTTAGTTGGTACAAGAAGAAGTACTGACCGACTAGATGGTGATCTAGTCGGTCAGCAGAGCTTCTTGGACCGACTAGTTTGAGTTAATCTTTTCTTGTTCAGTACTGTTTACAGTTAGTCGGTCTACGTTGACTCACCGACCGACTAGTTTGTGAACTAGTCGGTCAGTGATGCTTCTTTGACCGACTAGTTGTGATTTACTGTACATGCCAAATTTCTCCTAAGCTACTGTTAATCGTTAGTCGGTCTAAGAACGTTTGGTGACCGACTAGTTGATAATCTAGTCGGTCAACTTTTGTTCTTGGACCGACTAAGTCAATTTGTATTCAGACTATTTGTTTTTGCCTCTTAGTCAGTCTACGTTCACTGACTGACCGACTAGTTGTGAAACTAGTCGGTCAGAAAGTCTTCTTGGACCGACTAGATTTCTAGGTCTGAATTTCTATCTCTTCTCAGTTCTTCACTTAGTCGGTCCATGTTGTTTGACTGACCGACTAGTTGATGAACTAGTCGGTCAGTGGTTGTTCTTTGACCGACTAGTTGCCTCAGATTTCTATCCGTTGGGAATTGACCTAACTTGTTTTTATGGGACCCTATAAATACGAACCTAGGTCATTTCTCTCTAGGTTAGAGCTGCCATTAAGAGATTCATTGAGAATGAAAGAGATAGCCATTCTCACTCATTTCTAAAGCTCTCTCTTCCTCACAAGAAATCCATTCTCTCACATTCTAGATCTTGAATCCATCTTGAGAGAAGTTTGTTCTTGGTGAGCCCTTCAAGCTCTAGCTTGATTCAAGTCTCCAAATCACTCCTAGGCACCCATTGCTGGTCATTTCTTTGGTGCTAGGTCTTGGTGACTTCATCTTCCTCAAATCCCTCCTTGCACCTATTTGGTAAGAAAACTCAAGGTATAGGATTTTGTGGTAAGATTGTTTATATTGCTTATTGATTCTCTCGGTTGTGAGAGAAGGTTGTGATCCCGGGTTGTGGGATTCACTATTGCCATTGCATGTATGATTTGATCTTGTGAAGGTTTTTCACAAGATATCATAGTGGAAATCTTGGGTTAGGATTTCTAACCTAAGTATCCGGAGGGGATCCGGGTGGTTGGGACGTAGGATCACCGGGAACAAGTCGGAGAGACTTGGGTGGATCCGAACCCAGTAACATCTTTTGTTAGCATTGTTAATTTTGTTGTTGTCATTCAATTTAAGCTTCCGCAAATTGATTTGGTAGTTGTTTGCACTATAATTAGGAATTATACTCCTTGTTATTTTTAAAGTACTATTCACCCCCCCTCTATTACTTGTGCAGTAGCTTGTAGGGCATTACAAGAGTCCCTTCATGCTAGCATACGGTTCGGAGGCGGTCGTTCCCGTGGAGATCGGCGAAGAGACGCTCCGGTTAAAGCTCTCCAACGAAGAGATCAATGGGGAGGGACTCGGCCTCAGTCTTGAATTGATAAACGAGGTGAGAGACCGGGCCCTGACCAGCCTCGTCAAACACAGCCAGAGGATGGCGCGTTACTACGACTCCCGGGTGAAGCCGCGGACTTTCAGGATCGGCGACTTGGTCCTCAGAGACGCCACCTTCCGCCCCGAGACTGCCCAGCGGGGAAAGCTGGCCGCCAAATGGGAAGGGCCATACACGGTCGTCGATATCGTCGGACCAGCCACGTACATCTTGGCAACCCCCGAAGGGAGCGAACTGGCCCACCCTTGGAACGCAAAGCATCTGCTAAAATTCTACCAATAGTTGTGAGTTTTTCTTTTTATACGGGCTATATACACACCTACCCGCTTTCCCCCTACATTGTTGTTCCTACCTAAGTTTTGCAGCGTAAAACCTCCGAACCTCTGGGGCAGGGCCAACCCTAGCCACCCAAACCAGAGAAGGGCACGGGCCGGGCTACGCGCCAGCTCCCCCCCTCAAGACCTCTGGGGCAGGGCCAACCCTAGCCACCCAAACCAGAGAAGGGCACGGGCCGGGCTACGCGCCCGCTCCCCCCTCAAGACCTCTGGGGCAGGGCCAACCCTAGCCACCCAAACCAGAGAAGGGCACGGGCACGGGCTACGCGCCCGCTCACCCCCTCAAGACCTCTGGGGCAGGGCCAACCCTAGCCACCCAAACCAGAGAAGGGCACAGGCCGGGCTACGCGCCCGCTCCCCCCCTCAAGACCTCTGGGGCAGGGCCAACCCTAGCCACCCAAACAAGAGAAGGGCACGGGCCGGGCCACGCGCCCGCTCCCCCCCTCAAGACCTCTGGGGCAGGGCCAACCCTAGCCACCCAAACCAGAGAAGGGCACGGGCCGGGCCACGCGCCCGCTCCCCCCCTCAAGACCTCTGGGGCAGGGCCAACCCTAGCCACCCAAACCAGAGAAGGGCACGGGCCGGGCCACGCGCCCGCTCCCCCCCTCAAGACCTCTGGGGCAGGGCCAACCCTAGCCACCCAAACCAGAGAAGGGCACGGGCCGGGCCACGCGCCCGCTCCCCCCCTCAAGACCTCTGGGGCAGGGCCATCCCTAGCCACCCAAACCAGAGAAGGGCACGGGCCGGGCGACGCGCCCGCTCCCCCCTCAAGACCTCTGGGGCAGGGCCAACCCTAGCCACCCAAACCAGAGAAGGGCACGGGCCGGGCGACGCGCCCGCTCCCCCCCTCAAGACCTCTGGGGCAGGGCCAACCCTAGCCACCCAAACCAGAGAAGGGCACGGGCCGGGCTACGCGCCCGCTCCCCCCTCAAGACCTCTGGGGCAGGGCCAACCCTAGCCACCCAAACCAGAGAAGGGCACGGGCCGGGCTACGCGCCCGCTCCCCCCCTCAAGACCTCTGGGGCAGGGCCAACCCTAGCCACCCAAAACAGAGAAGGGCACGGGCCGGGCCACGCCCCCGCTCCCCCCCTCAAGACCTCTGGGGCAGGGCCAACCCTAGCCACCCAAACCAGAGAAGGGCACGGGCCGGGCCACACGCCCGCTCCCCCCTCAAGACCTCTGGGGCAGGGCCAACCCTAGCCACCCAAACCAGAGAAGGGCACGGGTCGGGCAACGCGCCCGCTCCCCCCCTCAAGACCTCTGGGGCAGGGTCAACCCTAGCCACCCAAACAGAGAAGGGCACGGGCCGGGCCACGCGCCCGCTCCCGCTCCCCCCCGCAAGACCTCTGGGGCAGGGCCAACCCTAGCCACCCAAACAAGAGAAGGGCACGGGCCGGGCCACGCGCCCGCTCCCCCCCTCAAGACCTCTGGGGCAGGGCCAACCCTAGCCACCCAAACCAGAGAAGGGCACGGGCCGGGCCACGCGCCCGCTCCCCCCCTCAAGACCTCTGGGGCAGGGCCAACCCTAGCCACCCAAACCAGAGAAGGGCACGGGCCGGGCCACGCCCCCGCTCCCCCCCTCAAGACCTCTGGGGCAGGGCCAACCCTAGCCACCCAAACCAGAGAAGGGCACGGGCCGGGCTACGCGCCCGCTCCCCCCCTCAAGACCTCTGGGGCAGGGCCAACCCTAGCCACCCAAACCAGAGAAGGGCACGGGCCGGGCTACGCGCCCGCTCCCCCCCTCAAGACCTCTGGGGCAGGGTCAACCCTAGCCAACCAAACCAGAGAAGGGCACGGGCCGGGCTACGCGCCCGCTCCCCCCCTCAAGACCTCTGGGGCATGGCCAACCCTAGCCACCCAAACCAGAGAAGGGCACGGGCCGGGTTACGCGCCCGCTCCCCTCCTATCAAGACCTCGGGGGCAGGGCCAACCCTAGCCACCCCCAAACCAGGGAGGGCCACGCACCCACGTTCCTCAAAAAATCGAAAGAAGACAGGGGCGCGCTAACCGGGACGAAATGGCGTCAGTTCCCGAGTAGGCAGCCCCGATGTGACTCAACGAAACGAAAAGACGCTCGAGAAATACGCAACCATTAATGATACACTCCAAAAGAGGTTCTGAAAGAGCCACCTGGCAAAAGCGATTTCCCGCGGGAGTGAATCCGAGGAGCCCATTAATAGCGCTAACTCATCACAATAAACACGGGGGAAACCGTCAGCGAGATCTCCCTATAAAGACGCCACTCACCCTTCCAAAAGAAATAGAACAAAGGGTCAGAAGACATGAGAAATCGGCACTTTTCCCCCCCGCCCGCTGGGAAACGGGCTGAGATACAACGTCCTAACAAAAGAGAGGTCACCGGCCATCAATGGTTCCCACCGCCCGGGGCGGCGGTTCACGCCTCTCCACCACCTCCAACAGGATATTCCTCTTACAAACGGATCGCCAAAAGGATATTCCACTTACACAAGGGAAATCCACCTTTCACGCCTCCATCCGCCCTAAACAAGGACGAGTCGGAGAAAGGTAGGCATCCGACCCCCACCGGCAGGAAAAGCGGGAGCCCCCCGGGCTGGCAAGCCAACACCTGCTCGACGTCGACCACCGGACGGGGACCTCGGCAAGGCTGCATCCCCGGTGAGCCCAAACGGCGAGTCATGGCAGGTCAGTCCGCCCCGGCACGATCGGGCCCCGAACCCCACCCTCAAACCGAAGCAGCGAGGCGTGGGGGGAGGGCGGCCCGACCGTCAGGAATCCCCCCACCCTCAAACCGAAGCAGCGAGGTGTGGGGGGAGGGCGGCCCGACCGTCAGGAAACCCCCCACCCTCAAACCGAAGCAGCGAGGCGTAAGGGGAGGGCGACCCGACCGTCAGGAATCCCCCCACCCTCAAACCGAAGCAGCGAGGCGTGGGGGGAGGGCGGCCCGACCGTCAGGACTCCCCCCACCCTCAAACCAAAGCAGCGAGGCATGGGGGGGCCGATCCTCAAGACCCCCCCAAGACACAAGCCCCAGAAAAACGGCTTCCCTGGTGATTCCCCTCCCCAGTGCTTCTACCGGACCGAGGAAAACTTACCCACACCGCGGTGCATGGAGGGAGATGACAAAGCAATAGAGGGAAGGCGGCCCGATCGGCAAGATTCCCCCCAGGCCAAGGAGACCTTGCAACACTTCAGCACAGAAGGCGGTCACTCACCTCTGCGTCAAGAACGACTCGAGTTAAAAAGGCCCACCCGGCCCAGAGTGACCCCTAGATCCGGAGGTCATTAAACCGCGGGCGAGGACAACTTTATAGCCCCTCCTCGGGCCGGATCTAACCCCACAATGGGCGATAAACTAAGAACTCATGTACAAGCTATAGATCAGTTCTTATAAATTTAAATGAAAACGTTCTTCCTTATACGCTCAGATTTTCGGAGAATACCATAGCGTGAAGCTATCCCCCCGCCAAGTGCCGGGCGAGCTCGCCACCCCTCACGGCGTGGAAAGTAGGAAGGGCGCAACGCGCCCCCCCGAACTAGCTTAGGACGCCTAGGAAGTCTACGCCCGCAGCTCGAACCCCGCGATACTACGCTTCGAACCCAGACCCCTCGCTCACTGAAAGTTACCGACAACTTTCGCTCAAAGGGGAAAGAGGTGAACTGAGGCCCGCCCTGCGTAACCGGTTCGGCCCGAGATCAAATCATGATAGGACATCATGCCTCATCCCGAACCTCTTCGCCGACTCCCCGCCCCGCCCAAAGACAACACAAACCGTCAACATCCCCTTCCCCCAGACCTCGCGATCTCGGACACGGGAATGTTGGGGGCATAATTGGTGATTGTGTAACTCACACAAGAAGCCAGGACACGTGACCCGGAACGGACCGGTCGCAAGGTAGAAGCCACAAAATAGGCGCCCAGTCCAGACAAGGCAGCGGCCCAGTCTCGTCAAAGCAGCGCCACGATGCGACTTGACACAACGAAAGGACGCTTGGACAACACGCCATCGGCAGCAACACGCCCTCCGAGAGGCCAGAACAGACAACCCGTGCCGGATACCGCCAGGGAAAAGCGATTCCCAAAGCGCGTGATTCCGAGGAGCCCATCAATGGCACTAATCCCTCACATTACCCAGGAAAAACCCTTCCGCAGAATCTCGCTATAAATACCCCCCCCTTTTCGGAGGTCAGGGGAGAGGGGGAGAGAGACACATGGGATTCGCATCCCTTCACACCGGGTATGAAACGGCCCCGAGCGCCCCACCGAGCTACGAAGAAGGCCGACAACCACCGACGGGCCTCACTTCCCCCGACGATGACCGCCATAGCCCCACCACCTCCAACAGGATATTCCCCTTACACATGGGAGGCCCCGCCCGCCAGCTTTCCTCCTGCCCGTTACTGGATCAAAAGGCAGGTCCAGAAGGCTAGCCGCGGGCCGCAACACCCCAATTAACACCCAGCCGACGGCGATCCCTACGGGGTGTCAGGGGGGAAACCCCCAACGGCTCTCCTAGCAGCACCACCACCGTCGGCGATCCCTACGGGGTGTCAGGGGGAAACCCCCAACGGCTCTCCCAGCGGCGCCACCACCGCCACCTCATCCTCAGCCTCCCCCGGGGTTCCCCCTCGGTGCGCGGGATCCCCGGCGAGGCTGGGCAACCCTCCAGCATGACGACAGCAAGGCAGAACGTGAGGAAGCGAGGAAAGGGAAAGGAAGAGGGTTCCCCGACGAACGAGGGTCAATCCCCCCAAAGGGCAGACCGCCTCAGGGTGGCACCCCTGATTAAAAAACCAAACATTGGTTCCCGGCGCGTCAGCACGCCCCCGGACAATGAGGCAGTAGTAATTCGGCGGTCGATATAAAGGACCGCCCCGACGCAGGGATCTGCTCACCCCGATGGAGCGAACGACAAGTGTGGACAACCCTCCATCCCAACCGCCTGTTGGTCCACCTCTTCTCTATTGTTGTAAATATCATCTAGATCCCTGAATAAGGGTTGATGAATAACACTCCCCCTTACGAACCCCTCCCCTTGAGCCCAAGCGCGCGACTGCGGGACGGTCCGCCGGGCGCAGAACGGCCAAAGCCCCGCGGAAATTACAAACACGTCCAGTAAACACATCTCAGCAAGAACCATTACATTCTCAAAGGTCGGGCTCCCCCTAAAACCCGACCCAATAACCACATACAACGGCACATCGTTATAGGGCGACGCCCTGCTTGCCACCGCTCGGGATGAGACCTCGTGACCCCGCTATAGCGGGACACACCCCACGGGAGCGGCGTCGCCCCTCCACCATTCTGAGCGGGGATCCCTATCCAAGTCGGGATAGAGGACGGCGTTACGCCATCCGAGCCGAGCCGGGCTTCTGCCTCACACTCGGATGTCGGGGGAAATTGTTACGACCTAAAGATCGTAAGAGTCCAACTCCCATCCGGATCCGCTGATATACCCCATTGACTCTCCCCGTGGTGAAAGGGCCTCCACCCCGGGAGACCGAGGCTATGCAGGAACGGGCGTGCCTCGCAGCACTCCCCCCACCCAGCCGAGGCGCGCAACCGCAGTTGCTCGCCCCGCCGGGAGCAAAGCGCTTGGGGAGCCCCCGGACAGTACCGCCGGACAGGCTGGCATGGTCATATGCGTGTCCTACCGTCCCAGTGGCCCATAACCCACGACCGACAAGGAGGCGCGGTCGGGCCGAACAGCCCTCGAGCCGGTCGACCCGGCCAGCCCCCACGAACCGCGGCGCCTAGGATAACATAGCCAGACCTGTAGGTCGCCGCCAACGACAAACGACCTAGGATAAGGGCACGACTGACACATACGTCACCCGACCGTCTGACAAAGCACCCCCTGACGATTGAGCCGACCGACAGTTAATGCTTTCGGCCCTGACATCCCAACAAAAGCACCCCCTGGCCGTCGCGCCGCCTGACAAAGGCGGGTCAGACACTCCTGTTCCCAACGTCCTTGTCTGAAGCTTCCGCTGACAACCGAGCCAGCTCAACACGTCTAGTCAGCATGCCAGCTCAGCACGCCTAGTAATCTCCCGTCAGGTATAAATACCCCCTTTCCTCTCACGGGGAAGGGGGTTGCCAAAATTCTCTCTCAATCTATCATTCACACACGAGAGCAAAGGTCGTCCATATCTTTGTTCTCCCACCTATAGCTCGCCGGGTACGGTCGACGCACCGTTAGTCCGACCGGCGTGCCTAGCCCCCATTTTAAGTCCTATTACTGACTTAGGCATCGGAGGGGCTAAGGGTTGGACCCCAACCCCGCCCTTCTGACGAGTTGCTCGTGCTGCAGGGAAGCTCGCCCCTTGGTCGACATCGACTTCAGTATCCAGCTATCCAATCTTCTTCCGCTGCATCCGGAGAGATTCGACCCCGTGATCACCCCCGGCGACAAGTCCAACCTCTTCACCCCACTAATCACTTGTTAAACAGCCCACCTAAACACTCTTCTCAGCGTAACCACCGTGCCCTTGGTTCTCCACAATACAAATTCATTGTACGCGAGTTCCACCTCGTAACAACTTCCTTAGCACGGTTGGCTGGGGTATTATTTTTTCATGTATGAGTGAGGTTATGGGAACCAGCCATGGTGGTTGCAATTACTTTAAATTTTTTTTCAAAGTTTAAATAATAGAATTGTTTGTAATGATATGACTAATTTAAAGATTGTAAGTTAATTGAGGTTTTTGTAGCGTGTTGGTATTATCTTAGGCAAGTCGCTCGCAGTTGCGAGTTCAAGGAATGCTCTTTGCAACTTCTTTTGCAATTATTTTACTCTTTTAAGCCTGTACCCTACCCGAACCTTATCCGAACTCGACCCACGAGGCAAACCGGGTAGAGTACGGGTGACCCGGTTTGCACCCGGGTCGAGTACGGATTTCTATGGTCAGAAGCCCGATCACTAGAGGTTCTACGATGATGGGCAGAAGCCCGCGTTTATTTTCTATGGTCGCAGTGTGGTCAATCCTCGATGATGAGGGAGAACGACTTATTTGTTAACTCTATCGGGGAGGCCTCTGGATCAGTGGCTCAAGGACATGCCTGCCGTAGTGTTGACAAGTGATTTCGTCAAACAGTGAGGTGGAGCTGACGGGGACGTCGTTGGTGACGTGGCTCTTCGTCAGCTGAGAAGTGAGACCCGAGGATGACTGAATCCGGATCAGGGAGAGCTTAGCCTGAGCTATCTGGATGAAGACCGACCTAACTTCGAGTGATTCTGAGTTGACTGTTGAACTATCTGCAGCACAGACAAATCGTCAGGGTATTCGGATCTGTGTTCCGACCAAAATCTCATCTGATGCTTAAGTCGGTAAGTGACTTAAGATGACTCAGGACAGATAAGACAGACCTATTGGGAGGTAGACTTGTTACTGTCACGCTGAGATATGGAGGAAGAAATATAAGTGGAAAGTAATGGAGAGAGAGTGGTCAGAGTACCTTATAGTGTTTAGTATCGCCGGAATCGTCCCTTGTCCTGTGGACGTTAGGACTATTTATAAGTGAGGGTGTCCCCCAATAATAGGTGGCACGATCGTTCCTAAAAAAGAGGAATAACCGATGTCCATTTATTCCGCCATAATATTAATCCCACTATCAACTGATCTCCTGGGATTAGGGGCATCAACGGTCAGACATGGCTTGGACTTGACTATGCTAACGGTTGGCCTTCCGCATGGGCTTCATGGGTCGCGTCCCCAGTGGACTTCTTTATTCTGATAAAAATACCGTCTATCTCTTCGATGGCCGGCCCAATGTTACATAACACACAGCCTACTGAAGATGTAGATTTCTTGGCCGTCTTGTTACGGTTGATGATTTCTTGGTTGTCTTGTTACGAGTTTGTTGCTAGCAACTCCAACTTTCGTGTGCACATGATTGCACACAACGCAGGAGAAAATTTCATAAATGGTGGTGTGAAATCCAGTGAGGCACACCATTCGCATGAGCAACTTTCGCGCCCTCTGTCTATGCGTTCTTCATCTGCTCATGCCGATCACGCCGCCTAGTCCCTGAATACATCCATAGTATCCCCATTAGCGTGTGTACATATACACTCTAACTTCGCCTACGCTTCATTTTGTAGAGCTCACCGTAGCCATGGCATCACGAAAACATCTTGAAGTCCTATTCGTCCCCTTGCCGTCGCCGGGCCACATCATCCCCATGATCGACATTGCGAAGCTCTTTGCGTCCCGAGGGGCCGCGTCCACCGTCGTCCTCACCCCCCTGAACGCCGCCCGATTTCAGTCCACCATCGCCCGCTCTCAGTCCCTCGACCATCCGATCAAACTCCACGTCGTCCCATTCCCTTCTAC
>JAULAV010000074.1:754546-773546 GCA_030789695.1 Scilla litardierei | reverse complement strand
TGTTCAAAACACATGACGGGTGACGCTCAATTGCTCTCCGGAGTGGTTCCCATTGCTAATGGAAACCGTGTCATCTTTGGAGGCAACGAGAGCGGAACCATCATATGTGTTGGTAAAGTGGGTAATCCTTCTAAACCCCTTATATGTGATGTTTACCTTGTTAAAGGATTAAACCACAATCTCATTTCAATAAGTCAACTTTGTGACAAAGGTTACAAAGTTAACTTTGCGAAAGGAATGTGCCATATTTTAAGAAAAGATAATAATGAATTATTATTTTCCAGCACACGCCATAAGGATATATACATCCTAGATCTTCTAAGATCGCATGAACAATGTCTTATTGCCAACACAAGTGAACAATACTTATGGCATCGACGTTTTGGTCAAGTGAACTTTGGAACACTTTTTAAGCTTTCCAAGTTAAATTCTATTAGAGGCTTCCCTAAGCTTGTCTTTCAAAAGAAAATCTTCTGTGACTCGTGTCAACGAGGCAAGCTTCCAAAATCTTCATTTAAACCTAAGAAAAGCATTTCTTCTAAGCGGCCACTAGAACTATTACATCTAGATTTATTTGGGCCAACTAGAGTTGCTTCATTAGGTAATGCTAGATATGGACTTGTCATCATTGATGACTTTTCTAGGTTTACTTGGGTATTTTCATTGTGTAATAAAAATGAAGCTTTTGAAAACTTCACAATCTTTGTTAAGAAAGTACAAAATCTCTAAGGAACCACCATTGTCACTATTCGTAGTGATCATGGAGGTGAATTTGAGAATGATCTTTTGAGACATTTGTGATGAAGTTGGTATTACACACACCTTTTCATTCCCTCGCGCACCTCCTCAAAATGGTGTTGTTGAGAGAAAGAATAGGACGCTAGTGGAGTGTGCTCGCACAATGCTTGATGATAGCCAACTTGGCCATCAATTTTGGGCGGAAGCGGTACACACCGCTTGCTATGTGTTTAATAGAATACTTTTGAGGCCCGGCACTAAACAAACTTGTTATGAATTGTTGTTTGGTAGGTTGCCTCAAGTTAAACATTTTCGTGTTTTTGGTTCGAAATGTTTTATTAAGAACAAGTATGGTAGTTTGGACAAATTCGATCCAAGATCCGATGAGGGGATTTTTGTTGGATATTCTTCGTGTAGCAAAGCCTACCGGATATTCAACAAACGAACCTCACCGATCGAGGAGTCGCTTCATGTGTCATTTAATGAAGGATTTGTTCCAACTAGAATTACTAATGATGATGACTCTATGGATGTCTTATGTGATTCAATTGGTAATTCTAATTCTAATGATTCTATTGATTCTGTTGAGACTAACCCGTCTAATGAAGTTGTTGAGAATATTCCTAGTGATCAAGGTACTCCCAAACGGCTTCATACCGTTCATGACCATCCTCATAAGCAAGTCATTGGAAATATCCATGATAGTGTCAAGACGAGATCGTAAGTGAACTATTTCGTTCATTGTGCCTTTGCCTCCTCGATAGAGCCAAAGAATGTTAATGAAGCATGCGAAGATAGCGCTTGGATCTTAGCCATGGAGGAGGAACTCATTCAATTAGAGAGGAATGAAGTTTGGGAGCTTGTTCCATTGCCATCGAAGAACCACACCGTCATGGGGACAAAGTGGATCTTCAAGAACAAAACCGACGAAAACCAAGTCGTCGTCCGGAACAAAGCTCGGTTAGTTGCTCAAGGCTACCATCAAGAGGAAGGTATTGATTTCGAAGAATCCTTTGCTCCGGTAGCTAGATTAGAATCTATTAGATTATTATTGTCTTTTGCATGTCATAAGGATTTTAAATTATTTCAAATGGATGTAAAAAGTGCGTTTTTAAACGTAGATGTTGTTAAGGAAGTTTACGTTTCTCAACCTCCGGGTTTTATTAATGAAAAATTTCCAAATCATGTTTTCAAACTTAAGAAAGCACTTTACGGTTTGAGACAAGCCCCTCGAGCTTGGTATGACCGTTTAAAGAATTTTCTTTTGGATTTGGGTTTTAAAATGGGAGAAGTTGATTCCACATTATTTGTTAAGTATTCGAATAATGATATAATTTTAGTTCAAATATATGTTGATGATATCATTTTCGGTGCTACTAACTTTGCTCTTTGCGAAGAGTTTTCTAATGTGGTGAAGGATCAATTTGAGATGAGCCACATGGGTGAGCTCAAATATTTCTTAGGTCTCCAAATTTGCCAAATGAACGATGCAATCTTCATCCACCAAACGAAGTATATGGTGGAGTTGCTAAAGCGATTTGGAATGGAGAATGCCTCCGGGAAAAAGACTCCAATGAGCACGACTACGCATCTTGATAAGGATACGGGCGGTAAATATGTAGACATTCATCTATATCGAGGTATGATTGGTAGTTTACTTTATCTTACCGCAAGTAGGCCCGATATTATGTTTGCCGTATGCGTATGTGCTCGTTATCAGTCTCAACCTAAGGAGTCTCACTTAGTAGCGGTAAAACGTATTTTCCGTTATCTAAGTTATACACTTGATTTTGGATTACTTTATCCAAAATCTAGCACATATGAGTTAATCTCATATAGTGATGCCGATTATGCGGGATGCAAATTCGACATGAAAAGTACTAGTGGCACTTGCCATTTTATAGGAAATTCTCTTGTCTCTTGGTTTTCCAAGAAGCAAAATTCCGTATCACTTTCAACCACCGAGGCGGAATACATTGCCACCGGTGCCGCGTGTGCTCAAGTTCTTTGGATGAGACACACACTTAAAGACTTTGGTATAAACTGTGATACTTGCCCTATCATGGTTGACAACCAAAGTGCAATATGTCTTTCCAAGAACCCGGTACACCATTCCCGTTTGAAACACATAGATGTCCGACACCATTTCTTAGATGATCATGTTGCTAAAAAGGACATCATATTAGTGTACGTTGAAACCCAGAAGCAAATCGCCGATATTTTCACGAAACCCCTAAAGGAAGACTCCTTTGTGCGGTTGCGTCGAGAATTGGGGATTATGGGTGAATCCGAGATATAGGATTCATTTTTATTCAATATTCTTGCATGCTATTCTATTCGTTATATTTGCTCATGCTTGAAGTATTGAAATTTTCTGGATTTTTGATTGAATTTTCGAATTTTTCGCTCGATTTGTGCGTAATCGTCAAATTTCAGATTTTCAATGTTTAATGGGGTAGTATAATGATTAATGAGAGTATTTTGATGTTTCGTCGAAGTGTGATTAGGAGAGAAATCAAATTTCATAGTTTTTCAATTTTTGAACTCTCTTAGTCGGTCCAAGTTCATTGGCCGACCGACTAGATTCAGTTCTAGTCGGTCAGTGAATGAGCTTAGACCGACTAAATCTTGTCAGGAAATTCGGCTTCAGTTACTGTTTGCAACTAGTCGGTTCAAGCTCAATGACCGACCGACTAGATCGTGATCTAGTCGGTCAGTGCTTGAACTGTGACCGACTAGTTGTGCCAGGGACTGAATCGTCTTTTGTCTTCTAATCGACTTATTTCCTCATCCGATCGACTTCTTTCGCATTTAGTCGATCAATCTCCAGCCAAAACCCCCCGACCCTTCGACTTCCCTCCTCCCTCTCCGTCGTGTCCGGCCTGTTTCCGGCCATCCCCGCCGTCGCCGACCATCGCCCCCTCCTCCTAGGTGATCTCTCTCTCTCTCTCTCTCTCCTAGTTCTAAGGTTCATTTCATGCGTTTAGAGTTAGGGTTTCTCCTCATCTCGGCTAGGGTTTAGGTTTCTAAGATTTCTAGGGTTTGTTTAGGATTTCTTAGATTTGATCTCCTGTGCGTCGTGTCTTGCTTCGATTATGGCAAGAACACAGATTCCGATCACTCCCTCTGGCCCTGCACCTATGACTGTCGATTCGCCACCCTCGGACCCCCCGCAACCTACGCAAACCCCTTCGAAACGCCGATCTAAGCCTACCCAACCCTCGTCGTCTTCGCCTCCTCTCAAGAAGAAGAGGACGACGACCGCCAAGCCTAGAGGACAACCCAAGCCTAAGCCCAAGCCCAAGCAACTTGCGTCTCCCTCCTCTTTCCATACTCCTACGGATTCCGATACGGAGTATAGACCCGAGACTGAGACTCATAGGGACCCCTCACCTCCTCCTAGGCAGCCTGAGTCTAGCTCACGTCCCCGTACCCGTCAGTCTAAGGGAAAGGCTCTGATGCCGGTAGGCGGTGTCGATATTTCGTTGTGTCGGACGACCCTTTGTGTCTTGTGGCTTACAACCGTATCGAACACTGCCCACTGCTTCTGGAGCATTTCGTCCAGTTTAGTGACTTCCTAGGCCTCGCCGATCTTCTTTCATCTTCTGGTCTTCTCGATTACCTTCGATATGACCCGAAGGCGAACCCTCACCCGTACCCTCGCCTAGTAAAACTATTCTATGCCAACCGCGTCAGGGGTCAGTACGATGCGACCCACTCGATTGAGACGACTGTCTTGGGGACTCCGATAGTCCTCACGGCAGAAATCTTAGGAGAGATTTTGGGTATCTCCTCGTCTGGCCTCCTTCCCTCCGATATATCTGTTGATGATATCTCCTCCCTTGATCAGGTCGTGCTTTCTCAGATCTTCCATGAGATCCCCCCCCCCCCCGCCATGATTGGCGTTCCCTCCAAATCCTTCAAGCCTAACGCCTGGGTCCTAAATTTGATTCTGAAGTCGTGCTTGCTTCCCAAGTACGGATCCTCCTCTTTACCGTCCCAGCCTTTCTTGAAGTTGATATATGCTATATTCATGGGGAGCTCGATTAACTGGGCTCACATTATACTCGTTAAGATGGATTCTTTCGAGTGTATTCACAAGTCCACGAAATCGGCTCATATCCCCTTCCCGTGCTTGCTGACTCTGGTATTCCGTCACTTCCGTGTCACTTTGCCTCCTGACGATGAGCGCCCTCTTGGTCCTCCCCTGAACGCGACGGCCGTCAAGAAGTCTCTTGCGGCGCTCCATCACGTTCAGAGGATGACACCTTCAGCGTCAGTCTCTGCTCCTGCCTCTGCTACTCCCTCTTCCACTCTTGTCGAGCTTGTTTGTGCTGTGCGACGTTTGGAGTCTCGTCAGGCTCGTTCTGAGGAGATTCTCTGCCGTATAGCTCGTCACCTTGATATTGAGATCCCTCCGTCTTTTTCTGACGAGGATGAGTTGGATGAGGAGGATATTGAGGAGCTTGTGCGTGCTTCTACTCGTGCCCCCGAGGGCACTTCTGGTGATGCTGCTGCTGCTTCGTCTGCTGGTGCCCCCGAGAGCACACCTGTTGCCACCGCTCCTGCGGTGGATGCTCCGACTGGTGCTCCCGAGGCCACTGCTGTTGCTGCTCCAGAGATTGCCACTTCTGTCGCTCACGTGGACACTACTGCAGACCCAGTGACCACCTCCGCTCCTGCAGAGCCTGCTGCTGCTGCAGATCCTGTCGCTTCCTCTTGAGCTTCTTTGAGGACTCTCCGATGCTCCTTGGATGATACATCTAGTGTGTGAGAGTTTGGGTAGGATAGAGTGTGGTTTTGGATGATTTTGATGTTTTGATGTCTTTTGATGTACGTTGGATGGATGTCGATATGTTTTTGTGATACTTCCATATATGCTGTATTCTGAGATATATGATGTTGTATTTTGATCGCCGATCGTTGGATCGCTTTTTGGATATCAGTGATGTATATTTTTGATGTACTCTGGTTCATACTTTTATATATATACATCGCAGTTGACATTTCATTCTATTGTGCACATTATCTAATTTTTTTTCATGTCTCTGATGTTTGATTTCGTCGCTCGACGATACTTGGTTAAATAGATTTCACTTTATGAAAACATAGAATTGTTTTCCATGCACTAAATTAACCAAGAATGTTAATATTGGAGAGTATATTCCATAACTCAATCCGTAAAATTGATTTGAGTTTTTGATGATTTCGTTTTACGATTTCCGACTATGGTTTCATTGACACGCCTTGATTTTATTCGTCTTTTTCTTTGGTGTCACTTGAGCCGTGGTCGTATTCTACGACTCCCGTGTTTTTTATTTGAAGCCATTGTTGTTGTTGTTGATCTCCTCCCGCTCTTTTTGCTTATGCCAAAGGGGGAGAGATATAATAATAACGATGTGCTAAATGATAATTTAAAGCATTGTTCCAAGAATCTAATTTGATATGTTAGATTCAGGGGGAGTTAAGATATATAAACGGATTTTCAAATCCGATATTTCAATAACCATCATTTGGTATTCGACATTTCAATAATCGATTCTCATTTATATACTTTACTCGTCTGCTTGATGTGTATTATTATTGTTTAATTTGGAATTAACATGTCATCAATGCAGGGGGAGTAAGTAAATTTCATTTGAATTATTATTTTTAATTATTATTTATGTTGGTTTGTCATCACCAAAAAGGGGGAGAATGTTGGATATTGGACTCCACGGATTTGGTTTTGGATGATAAACAAACATAAATATATCGTGAACTACCAATTTGTGAGCGCAGTTATGGAGATCGTCGCCAAATTCATGTGAACATCCAAAGCGACGTCTCAAGACTTCTCAAAGTACGTGATCGTATGCCGAAATCTTCGTTGAAGCTTATGGACCATTTTAGAAGTCATGAAGATTCGATTGAAGCTTTTGAAGACGGTATCGTCAAGTTATATTTAGTGTCTTTAAGCTTCTTTCGTAGAATGTTAAGCATTGAGTAGGTCTTACGGTTTAAATCTTCATAACGCTCATATCTTAGCTCTAGGATCTTAGTTGAAGTCCATACAATCTTTCCCGAAGCTTCGCGCTTCGATTCGCGACTTCTTGTGCATGTTAGTTGGTTCAAGAAGAAGAACTGACCGACTAGATGGTGATCTAGTCGGTCGGCCAAGCTTCTTGGACTGACTAGTTTCTGTCAGTTAATTCTAAGCTCTTTACTGTTTACAGTTAGTCGGTCGAAGTTGACTCACCGACCGACTAGTTTGTGAACTAGTCGGTCAGTGATGCTTCTGTGACCGACTAGTTGAGCTTTTCCTGTACATGTAAATTTGAGCCTGAGCTACTGTTTATAATTAGTCGATCTGTGTTCTTTGAGCGACTGACTAGTTGATAAACTAGTCGGTCAACTTTCCTTCTTGGACCGACTAGTTGAGCTTTACTGTACATGCCAATTTTCACCTAACTTACTGTTTATTGTTAGTCGGTCTATGCTCATTTGGCGACCGACTAGTTGATGAACTAGTCGGTCAACATTTGTTCTTGGACCGACTAAATCAATCTGTGCTCAGACTTCAGTTTTATCTCTTAGTCGGTCTCAGTTGAGTAACCGACCGACTAGTTGTGAAACTAGTCGGTCAGCTACTCTTCTTGGACCGACTAGTTCCTTTTGTCTATGCTTCGACCTTTTGACTGTTCTTCCATTAGTCGGTCTACGTTAAATGACCGATCGACTAGTTGATGAACTAGTCGGTCGGTGGTTGTTCTTTGACCGACTAGTTGGGTTCAGAAAAGAGCCGTTGGAGCATTTAATGACTCGAATTTCTTTCTCTCTCTCCTCTATCCGATATATACTTGATGAGCTGCATTCATTGCAAAAAAGGCTGATATTATTGCAAGTTTAGATATCAAGAGAAATCATTCCAAGCTCATTCAAAGCTCATTCATTCCATTCAATAATCTCTCCCCACTCTTACTTCCAAAGAGAGATTCATTGAGTGTGAAGCCTTCCAAGCCAAGTGCTTGATTCTAGGTCACCAACATCCCCATAGCTCTCCATCGCTGATCTACATCTTGGAGCTAGGGTTTGGTGCCACTTCGTCTTCCTCAAAATCATCTTTGCCCTAATTCGTAAGTATTACTCAAGGCATAGGTATTTTGTCGGTAAGAAGTTTTGTTTCATTTACTTTCATATTGTAATTGGTTCACTCTCGGTTGTGAGAGTGGTTGTGATCCCGGGTTGTGGGAGTCACAAATTTCTTTGTGTATGATTTGACTTGTGAAGGTTTTTCACAAGTATCTCATAGTGGAAATCTTGAGTTAGGGTAACTCAAGTATCCGGAGGGGATCCGGGTGTTTGGGACGTAGGATCACTGGGAACAAGTCGGGGAGACTTGGGTGGATCCGAACCCAGTAATATCGTTGTTTGCGATTGTTTCTTTATTGTCTAACATTTACTTTTCCGCATTGTTTGGTAGAGTTTGCAAGTAATTAGGAATTAGCCTCTTAATTATTTTAAAGCACTATTCACCCCCCCCCTCTAGTACTTGTGCAGTAGCTTAGCAGGGCATTACAATCATATGGTTATGATTGACCAATCTGTCAATGATAACTCTTAATGATGATATGCAAGTTGGTCTTTTGACTTGAGTTCATTGTATGAACCTTTGCGTGAACGGTGCTACTTAGATCACTGATCTAGCTGCGGTAAGCCCCGTTGAAAGGTCTTTGGTTCGGTGACATTTGAAACGTGCGGGAAGAGTAATGAACAAGATAGGATTCGTCTCTCCTGGCCAATGTGAGTTAGTGGCGTATTGTTACTTAGATCGTTAGTGAAAACTCTGGCCAGAGTATGTTAGAAGATGTCCAACATTATTTGACTAAAGATCAATGGAGACTAACCGGCTTGGAGCTATTAGGGTTGACAGGTTGACCGTACTCTAGGCTTGAATTAAATGGCAACGTTTTGACGAAGAGACTAAAACTGCGGTATTCATCACGGACACAGTCAGGGTGGTCCCGACAATACTCCGTGAATGAGTTAACCACATAAGTATGATACTGAAATAGGAACGACACCTGCTGCTCGCGGTTACTACTGTCTGGGGCTTCGAGCCACACCTGTAGTAGGGTCAGGCTATAGGGTCTCACACAGAGTATGACCTTTGTCAAGTAATAGGTAGAAATTAGGGAGAATATGCATTTAATGTAAGGGATAGAAACTGCAAAGAGTTTGCAGTTAGCTCCTGCATTCTGGATAAATGATCCCGAGTGCTTGTGGGAGATGTTGGGAGATGTAAACCCTCAGATCATTTGTATTTTTTTACGAGTAAATGTGTGACTTTATTAAAAGACAAAACAATACAAAACATTCATCAAATACAGATCATTTGTATTTGATGCAAATGATTTTATATAATAGATGTGGAGATTTTTGCATTTGATGCAAAAGAAAATTAATGCGTCGTAAATTGTTTATGTGCGTATTTAATTAAAGAAACGCGTAGAAAAGGTTACCTGGATGACGGGAATGTCCAGGTCTAAATCCAGGTTTCGAACGGCGTCCAAAACAGATGTCAAATGCACAAGATATGGCAAAAACCATCAAAAAGGGGGTTAGCCCAATCTGTTAGGCTGAACCAAGCCCATCACAAGGCGGGCCCACACCCGCCTTCTAAGCCTGCGCCCACAGGCACGGGCGGGCGTACCACCCGCTAAGCGGGCACATGCGAATGCACCCGCTGGCCCGCCCGCCCGCCCGCTACAGGCGCGTGCTTAGCACCTGCGCCCTTCAGGCGCATGCTGAGCATGTGCCCAGCTGGGGCCACGTTCGGATGGCAGGTGGGGCCCGTGTAGGCCCCACCTCTAGGTTTTGGAACCGAAGTGATGCGACGGCTGGTTTTTGCAAAAATGCATGGGTTTGGCTGATCTTTGGACACACGTTTGATGGGTCAAATGGACTCGGAATGAGTCGTCGTTTTTTCATACGCGTTCACCGTTCAGCGCTCTTTGATTTGATAGGTTGTATCAAATGTGAAGCTCAACGGTGAGGGAGTTAAAATTCATTGAAGTTTGGCCTTTCTTTAAGGCAAACTAACTTGAATTTTTTACTCCAAGTTTATTAGTCCCACATCGGAAGTGGAGTAAAGGGGATGGGTCAGCCGCCTATATAAATAGGGGCCTAGCCCCTTCCTCATGACTCATCCCAAGCTCTAGATCTGAGCAGCTCCCAAAAGTTTGGAGCACGCTTGGATCTAAGCTTAAAAAATAAATATTTTCTTCTCCCTATATTTCTCCCTTGCTCATGAAGGGCTCTAGCAAAGCCACGAATGGGCTCGGATTCGATCCGGAGTCTTGGCGAAGGATCCACTCAAGGTGAAACTCTCTTCAGCGCGTGGTTGGCTCAACGACAAGGGGTTGCTCGCCTCGGGACGTGGTGCGGTTCGAGAAGCGGTTCGGCTCAGGACGAGGAGCGGCTCGGGATGCGGTTCGGTTCACTTTGGCGGTGCAAGCAAAGTTCCGGGTACGTAGTTTAAATAGCTTTCATTTATATTATTGCAGTAGTTTAGATCTATTTTGGGGTGGTCGGACCCACCCCAAGATAGTAGAGATCCTGGCTAGGGTCTTGAAATCCTTAAGGCTTGCTCGTTAAATAGTTTAACATTTTTCCGCTGCTTGCTTTTCTTTTTGCCTCTATCATCCGTCCGATGTAGGACATGCATAGAAATGTGCCCTAAGGGTCCCTCAAAAACCAACATTGGTATCAGAGCTTTAGGTCTACATCTGATCTAAGGACTGCAATAATTATAAATGCACACAAGCTTTTTAAAATGCATATAAAATCTTATTTTAACTTTATGAGCTAAATTGTTAAAATGGAACCACTTGTTATTAGATGCTTTAAAAGTTATTTTTATGTGATAAAATTCTTTTTAGTAGCATGTTAATTTTAGTGTAATGATTTTAAAACAAATGTTCTTGAATTAAAATTATGCGATAATTTTTTGAACATAAAAGAATTAATTGTATTAGATAAAATTTTTATGTTTTAAAATTATGCTTTAAATTTATGTGATAAAATTTTAAAGTTGCATGTTATGTTTGTTAGAAACATAAAATAATTATGAGATAAATATTGAATATTTTCGAAACTTAATTTCATGTGATTTGATTAAGTTGTTAATTTTAATGGCTATGTTTATTCTTGTTCCTTATTTTATAACACAAGAAAACCTTTTTAGGTTAGCCATTAAAAGCCACCTAATTATTATGAGATAATTTTAGATTGATTTGCTATGATTTAAAATTGTTTTAAATGCCTAATACACGATTAGGATAGCACCATAAAAATCAATTCCTTATAGTTGATAAGGACTTAATAAAAGTTATTAACAAATCCTAATAATTTTGAATTTTAGGATTCAACTAGTTGATAGGATTAACTAGTTTTAATGAAGCCATTAATAATCATACGAGACACATATGAATGATAAGTTTTCTTCAGTGGACAATGATTCGGTCAATGTGCTTGTCTAAGTTTGTTGGATCTCCCTAGCTAGACTGGGTATAAGTGATCCTGGCTTAGTCAATTCCCTGGCCGTGTTCGCTGGACCGCAAGGATGCGAATTATGATTATGATGAAATCGTCGATTATATCTAAGTCAATTACGTTAAAAATCTTTTTCAAGATTAGCCGTAGCCCTCCTTGTTTTAGAGGTTGTCAACTATAGGTTCTTTTGTTATAGTTGTTGAGCACACTCAAGCTATGACATAGCCCCTTTATGGAAACCAACTTCTCAATACATGAGATGTAGTCTAGACTTGACCCAAACCGTCGTGTCGTAAATACACTGAGCACCGTCGTAAGTTAAGCTAGACACGAAAACAAGGGTCCGACTAGACTAGTCATTATGATTTGGATGAGCACACTCATGATCATAAGTGGCTAGGGGTAAAACCAATAAGAGAATCGTATATTATATGAGTGATGAAGAGTCATCTACCAATTGCAGAGTCAAGCAATTTGTTGATCACACTCAAGGTTGTAAGGCTCAGGGTGGTTGGATCTCTTTCCCATTAATTTAATTTAATTAAATCATTCATTATGGCTTAAATGATTGCAAAAGTGGGAGGATATAGTTAGATAAAATATATTTATCTATATTTAAAATTGAACATATGCTAAACTATGATAGTTTTATGTTTACCGATGGAATCAAAAACATAATATTCTAAGAGAATAAGTTAACTGGTCCAAATAGTTGGTTAATGGAATATCAACTCAAATTCTAATTGATAGACTAAACTATGTTCTCATTGACATTAAAATGACCTTCTTAAACACAAGCTTAATGATAATGATTTCCTTAAGCTCTAGGTCCAACAAAATAAATGCACACTACCTGTCACTCGTCTATATGATGGGCAGCTTGAACGTACTGATGATCAAATCATGTTTCTCCATACGTTTTGTTGAGCACACTCAAGATTGTATGGAAAACGGTTTCGATCCACAAAGTTCGAAACTTCGATCAAATTGTTTCAATCGAAGATGAGCGCATGAACGGTGCAAGACTATGTATCCTAATCGGATCTGAGACGAGCAACTTGTTAAGCATACTCAATGTTGCAAAGCTCAAGCGTTTGGATAAATGAGATGTTTGCATGGCTATTATTTTGTTGAGACGCATAATATCTAAATGAGATTTAGAAAAGGGAGAAGGCACTAAGCAGAGTCAATTGAGAAAGATAGTTTTATTTATCATTAGTAAAGGCATAAGTAGGAGGAACTGAAAATGTGACATATTTGATGTCACGGTTTCAGGATAACCGTTATACAAAAGAGAATAGATTGTCATACGTATTGGAAAATGGAGAAATAGTTGTTTCTTGGACGAAAGAAGACGTCTAACATGTTTGGCGAACGTCGTGACCTTGCTTCTGAAGCAATTTTTATGTGAGTAATTTGTATAACGATAATGTATTAAATGTTAATACATACGCAAGATAATAGCAAAACTTATATGGCAAAATAGACTAGGCCGTACCAAAGAGACTAAGCTTCACAAGTCACATAAAGAGGAGTCTGACCTCTCGTATTATGAAGTCTACATACACTTGTGAATCTTGTCTCAAAGGTATGATGGCCGAAACTCCTTCTCTAAACAGTGGGAGAATGAGTTGTTGAACTCATAGTCTCGTACATACAGATGTACCCGGACACAAGTCTAAGTTAGTCAGGATAAGTTGTTCTTATTTTATTGGGGAAATCACACAAAAAACCCCAACGTTGGGGCCTCTTTCATATTAATACCCTGAACTTTTAAGTCATACAGAACAGTACCTTTTTTGGTTTTTTGTTTAATTTATACCCGTTTTGCCCTTTATCATATTCACAAAAATAATACCCTAACGTTTGGGGTATCTTTCAAAGAAATACCCCTGTGATTTGGGTTTTAGTGGGATTTGGGTATTTTTTGAAAGATACCCAAAACGTTAGGGTATTATTTTTGTGAATATGATAAAGGGCAAAACGGGTATAAATTAAACAAAAAACCAAAAAAGGTACTGTTGTGTATGACTTAAAAGTTCAGGGTATTAATATGAAAGAGGTCCCAAACGGTGGGGTATTTTTATGTGATTTCCCCTAATTACGACACGTGTTCTTACTGAAACACAAGTCTGATAAAATAGAGAACAAAATGACAGAAGTATTTGAACTGTTTCGATCAGATCGAAAGTTGAATACTTGGCTGTATAAATCTTGCGTAAATTAAAAAGAAAATGTGATTTTCTCTCAGGTCAAGTCTATTAACACATCGGTATGTTAGAGAGCATGAATCGTACTTTGTTAGACATGGTGCGATGCATGGCAACTGACTCTGAGTTACAATCCTCCCTCTGGGTTAAGTCCCAGATAGTAATGACTAGGTTTTGATAAGGTTCTATGAGGACCTTATCAATAAGATATTTATTAAATCAATCGTTAGGAAGTTAAAAGATTACTCGACACTCGTGAGACGAAAAGTCGAGTAAGACATCATAGTTGATGATGGCCTAGACAACTTCCAAGATGCCATTCAGAGTAGTGACTCTAAGAAATGGCTTGTTGCAATTAGAAAAGGTAAGTGCACGTAAAAAAGTATGGACTTTAGTTTACTTGCCCAAAGAAAGTGTTTATTATTGACTGCAAGTAAATCTTCAAGACAGAATATTGGTGCAGAGAGAAAATAGTGAAGTACAACTTATGTTAATTGAGAACGGTTATCATCCTAACTTCTATAAACGGATTATGATGAAACTGTCTCACCAGCAGATGTGTACAGATCTGCTAGGACCGAACTCGATGTTAATACTCATGATGACCATGAAAACTGGAGCATTCATGTATAGTCTGTTTTCTAAATGTGATTTAAAGAACGAACTTATATGAATCGGCCAGAGAGTTTTCAAGGTCAGTGGGAGCGAATAAAAGCATGTGAGGCATCAAGGAGACGGAACATATGGTTTGACAAAGTGGTCAAAGAGTTTGACACTTTATCAAAAAGATTATGAACCGTCTAAATGACCAGTAAAACTATTTATGGGTTATTCTCGTAAGGTACGATGAGCTGGATGAGATCCAATCAAGAAATTAATTATGGATTCCAAGAGACCGATTGAATTATTTGGATGAGATTCAAATATGTGGTCTAAGATAAACATAGAAATCTCTTAAGTCTATACAGTAGACATTTTAGCAGATCCACTCACGAAGGCTATACCACATGAAGTCTAGAAAGACTTATGTGTAAATGTGGTATGAGATACCGGTATAAATGGGCATGAGTGCAAGTAGGAGATGTTGAGAAATGGGTATGCCCTCGAGGCAAATTTGTCACGCCCCGCTTCCCATTTTACCGGGAGCGAGGACGCGAGCGGGTCCGCGATGTGCTTAAAACAAAGAGGAGTACTTTTTTTTTCTTTTTCTTTTCTTCCTCCTTGGTTTAAACACACTAAGCGTCCATGAAATAATATGGCAGGATCTTGCATGCTTATAAGAAAGAGTACGGATGACATTATTACAATACCAAAGCGTCTGAAAGTAAAGTACAACATAGGCCTAGTATGGCCAATACAAGCATAGCACACAAATTACATTATCTCAAATATATAAAGTGCAGTCGCGAAGGGGAATATCTAGTCTTCTGTGGGTAGGTACTCCACGTAGCCTTCGAGCTCTGGCTCGGTTCCTGCAGCAAAGACTTCAACGAACTCACTGTCGGTACCTGACGGACATTTCGTAAAACAACAAAATGAAATGTCCGTCAGCGAGATTTACTCGGTAAGATATTCTCAAAACCAAAACGTTAGACATTTAAATTAAACAACGCTGAATTTTAAAGACAAGCAATAAGTTTAAACTTTAAAAGAGTTAAAGACAAGCAATAATTTTAACTTTAAAAGAATTAAAGACCAGTAATAAGTTGAACTTAAAAGAGTTAAAGCAATTAAAACAGTTAAAGCAGTTAAATCAGTTAAATCAGTTAAATCAGTTAAACATTTGCAACCTGCATCAATTTAATCATTTGATAGCCATTTGCAATATCATTTGCAACCTGTAACAATTTCATTATTCAATAATAATTTGCAAGCCGTCTGTAACCTGTGACAATTTAGCATTCAATAAACACACTGTAGCAACCTGTAGAAAAGATGTTAGAACAATAATCAATAACCAGTCTATCCTAGTGATAAGTCCATGTCCAAGAGTACTAGAGATAACCAACATGCAGCCTGCGACGGGAGCAACTCCGAGGCTTACCCACCGTTCCGATATGGCAACGGTCAAGGTTCTAACCCCCGTAATGTGTTGGAGGTAATTTAGTATGGCGCATCCAGTCATTCTGTGACACTTGTGATCATAGACTACCCCAATCCCAGGTCAAGTCTAGTGCCGGTCAAAAGAACGTGTACTATCTGTCTATTATTGAAATTCCATCTTCCATTCTATATTATTAAAGTTCCATCTTCCATTCAATATTGTTGAAGTTCCATCTTCCATTCAGTCAATTCAATCTCGGTGTTCCAATAGTCTGTACAACAGTCTCGTGAAGGTTCACAACTTCACGACTCGATTAAAAGAAAACATCAGGATCACTTAAATAAATAAAAGAACGAGTAAGATGTGATTTTAACCAAGCAAAAGAGTTTAAATTAGCTTAAAATACTTTCTAAGACTAGTAGTTATTTTTCAAGATTTTTAAACAATTTTTAAACAATTTTAAATAGCCAAAAAGCAATTTTAAATCAAGAAATGATTTTTAAAACATATGTTCAAGGAATTGTTTAGAACAAACCGTACATCAAAATTCTTCAAACAAGGTGTCAAAATGATCGTATTCACTAGTACTAAGACATATATTTTTACCGTACATTGGTGTACGTAAAAATCACAGGTTATGAATTTTAAAAGGATTTTTAAAACAAGAAATTATTAATAATACCCATGTTCAAAGATTTATTCCGGACAAACCGTACGTCGGAATTCTGTAAACAAGATGTCAAAACGATCGTATTTACAAGTACTGTAACATATATTTTTATCGTACAGCGGTATGTGTAAAAATTGCAAGCTACGAATTTTAAAAGGATTTTAACCTATTTAAGTTTTGCCTTCAAAAATTCACTGTGAGAAATATACTTGCCTGATCGCGACGAAACTAGCACCAATGGATTCGTTTCGACGTTTCTGATTTTCTGGGACTAGTCACCCATTTTTCTGGCCCCTGTATAATTAGTTATGGATTTATAACCCTTAAACCCTAATATTAATTAATTAAAAATCGAATATTACGAAAGTTCGCAATATTTACAAGTGTGCCATTCATTCTTCTTACGCGCTGCTGTCGACAGCTGAGGGGTTCGGCGGGGAGATCTTCGAGTTCGCCGGCGGCGGCGGCGGTGTCGGGGGTCGGGGTCGGCGGCGTCGCGGCGGGGGTGGCGAGACGGGGCGGTGGTCGGAGAGCGGTGCTGGGCGGAGGCGTTGGGAGAGAGAGACGGCGGTGGCGGGCTCGGGGCGCTGCTCGGGGTTCGCCGGCGTTCAGAGCTTCGGCGGATGGCGGGGCGGTCGCGGAGGAGCGGCAGCGGTCGGTGGTTGAGGCCGGAGGGCGGCGGAGTTGGTCGGAGGGCGGGCTTCTGCTGCGGGGAAGTGTGGCGGGCTGTGGGCGGTGGGCGGCGAACGGCTTCGGACGGCGGAGGGTGCTGGCCGTGGCGGAGCGGGGAGAGGAAGGCGGGGGGGTCGCCTGGTTGCGATGGGGGCGGCGGTCGGAGAACGGGTCTCCGGCGATTGGGGTTGAAGGGGAGAGCGGGAAGACGAGGGCGGGAGAGAGATTCGTGGGTGAGTTTGCCTGGGAGTGGGTTTTATTTGTTTTGTGAAGAGAAGAGAAAGATTAGGGGTTTTATATAGGCTTAAGAATTAGTTTAATATAAGAGCAATTAATGTTTAGTCAAAATGAAATGAATGCAAAGTTAGCTTTTGAAAAATAGGTAGGAAACTTAGACTAGGCTTCCTAATTGAAACGTGTGAGCTTGCCGACAGATGTGGGTGATTAAACTAGGTAATTAACATGGTAATTAGGGTAACGTAAAACGGTAATTAGTGAAAGTAATTAGTGACATTACAATTTTGTCCCTCGGGTTAAACGACTCCGAAAAATTACGAAAATATAGCCACGGGTTCGTGTCGTCACGAGGATCGTGACTACGAGATCTATTTCGTAGTTTGGACTACGGAAATACGTGTTTTGGGTCAAAACGTTTAGGAAGCGGGTTTGCGGGTTCTCTATTGATTTGACCTCGAAAAATTACGAAATTAATGTGGGAGGCTCTAAATGATCATAGAATGACACTGTAGAATTTTGAAATCATTTTGAAAACGTTTACATAGAAAAATAATTGTTACGGCTGTAACATCAATAATTGAGTTTAAATAATTATAAAAATCATTTAGGGATTTAGGATGGCACTCGTATACCCTAAAATATGTTATAAGTATATTGGTTCCACAAAACATTTTTTTTATAAATGATTTATAAACTATTTTGATGTTCAACTCCTAACAAACCATTATAAAATATTATTAATTAATAAAATACATAGAAAATGGGTATTGCTGAATACGGGTCATCACATTCTACCCACCTTATAAAAATTCCGTCCTCGGAATTTCTCACACTAAAATACATATAAGGAAGATACAATGAACTAAGATTCAGTGAACAAATATGGATATCTCTCGCGCATTTCATCTTCTCGTTCCCAGGTGGATTCGCCAGGTGAGTCATGTCGCCACATCACTCTAACGAGATTGACTATGCTATTCCTGAGAGTCTTCTGACGTCGATCCAAAATCTGCACTGGTTGTTGCTCATAAGAAAGATCTGGTCGTACTGTGATCTCTGAGTGGTCAACCACATGAGTAGGATCACTAATGTAACGACGCAGCTGTGAAACATGGAATACGTCATGTACTCCTTCCAGTGAAGGTGGTAGGGCCAGGCGGTAAGCTACTTCTCCAACTCGCTCCAGTATATCGAAAGGGCCGATAAATCTCGGACTGAGCTTTCCTCTTCTTCCAAATCTGATTACTCCACGGTTGGGAGATATCTTTAGAAATACATGATCTCCAGGTTGAAACTCTAGATGACGACGCTTCGCATCGGCCCAGTGCTTGTATCGGTCTTGTGCAATGTGAAGTTTGTCTCTGATAGTACGCACCACATCAACAGCTTCTACAATCAGCTCTGGACCCAAAAGTTCTCGGTCGCCAATGTGATCCCAACTTAATGGAGAACGACATTTTCTTCCATAGAGTGCTGCAAATGGGGCCATACCGATACTTGCTTGGTAGCTGTTGTTGTATGAAAACTCCACTAAGTGCAAGTGGTCTTCCCACGAGCCTTTGAAGTCAAGCATACAAGCTCTCAACATATCTTCGAGTATCTGGATGGTGCGCTCAGATTGCCCATCTGTCTGCGGATGATACGCAGTGCTGAAACTCAGACTGGTACCAAGATGTGATTGCAGACTCTTCCAAAAGTGAGATGTGAATCTCGTGTCTCGATCAGAGACAATGCTCACTGGGACTCCGTGCAATCTCACGATTTCCTGTACGGTAATCGCTCATATTACGACATAAATTAGGAAGAAGTTATAAGGTATAGAAATAATCGTTACCTCCATGTACTTCTTCGCGAGTAATTCAGTCGATTGCCCTACTCGGAATGGTATGAAATGTG